>JAQIXG010004090.1:0-13503 GCA_034700105.1 Oconnorella tubifera
TAGGTTTAAATCCTGGAGATAAACTTTGCATCTTTCTACCAAACTGTATTCAATATCCAGTCATATTTCTCGCTACAAATGAGGTCCTACGTGCATCATTGAAGTCTACAGAAACTTAAACAAAAAACTTTCATCCAATATGAAACTTTTTGGTGAAGCAGTAGAGCACTGGTCTCTTGTGTGGCATGTTCAGGTTCGATTCTCGTAAACTCAGTCTATCGATCGCTTTTGACACCTTGAGTAAGATGCTTAAATACCGCCCCGAATAAATTAACTCGAACAAGCGTCAATCCATTCAAATTAACCCTTACCCTAATTAACTCTAAACTTAAACATTATCTTTACTTCAATCTTGAACCTATCTTAACTCCAACCATAACCCTAAGAATTAACAGTCGAGACCCAGTTGTCGGGGCAGTTTTGACGCGTCACAATCCCTGTGATAATAATACATATTTTCACTGCGCCAAGAACAGAAACTGTACAACGTCAGTAGGATCAGAGAAACAAAAAAGTGATTGTAAAAATATGACTATCATTTGTCTATTGTTATCATGCTGTAGGATAAGTTCAATTTTTGGATACATAAATTATGAATTTTTATTATAAATTATGAATACATAATAATGAATTTTAATATCTACAACGCATACATATTACACAATATCAATATATTAAGATGAAAATTTACATTAAATCGGTTAATTTATTTTATTTACAATCAAATGCTATTATAGAAGCGGTACAAAAAATCGTTCAATGCGAAAAATAGAAGATCTAGAAATTAATTTTTATAGCCCAGAATTCCAGTTGAATGACTGCAATGTTTTCAATATTTAAATTATAGTCATATTATTGATCAAAAAAGAGGTGTGCATTTTATCTATTCGCAATTAAAGCATCACATTTTTTTCTCCAGTTTGTAACAAAGTCTCCTGCTGAGCTATTTTCTGTAATTCTCTTCTAAGTATTTTACCACTCGGTGACTTTGGTATTCTGCCTATGAAAGATATGCCGCCTCTGAGTCGTTTAAACGGTGCAACTTTATCTGAAATAGACAGTTCATAAAATAAAATAAAAACAATTCATAAAATAAAAAATATTTCAAAAAAGTATAAAATTTCGTTGCAGTGAAAAACAGTTATGACAATTAAATTATGAATTATAACACAATGTAGAAGTATGACACAAAAAATATATATTATATGATACAAAAATACAGCAGAGTAAAAACAGTTGTAAAAGAGAAATCAAAATATTAAAATGCACTTTTGTAACAGTTACCTGCTAGTCTATATATTGAAGAATCCGACATTGATCCCTTTTGCAGGGTATATTAAATAATAAATATTAGCCTACTAATATAAATACTGAATGGTATTTAAGGTTGGACAAATAACATGTATCGTCTATAGGTTGGTGAAGTGATTCAGCAATGCACTCGGAACAAAAGGTTCAAATGATATGATTCCTATCAAAAAGCATACTAATAATTATTAACGGACTTAAAATGACAGATATCGCTGTCACATGAAGTCGCTAACATGACAATTACGATCACGACTGAGATTTCATTCATATGCATTCTTTATTTAAATTCAATTTAGTGAAAAAAATACGCTAAACAAAATATGCTAGATTGAAATAAAAATCTCTTAAATAGAATAAACAGGAAGATTTAATTGGCTACGTTGACTAACAGCGAATATCACATGATATCGCAATAGACACATTGTCAATAAATGATAATATTTTAAATGCAATTGTTTTTAATGCTAGCACCACTGCCTGTAGTAATTCTTTCACTATATGAGCAAAATATTCTCCATGTGATTAAGTAATTACAATTATAACGACAATTAATTTGAAAAAATCATATGGTAATCATTAGTCTATTTTTGAACTATTTTGAATTATTAATCTATTTTGTTGCAGGCCGTGAACAAAATACAACGTGAACAGACCGTGCACAAAATCCATCAGTCTCTGTTGACTGACTGTTTCCTGTGTTTCTCTAATAACAACATAAGCTCTCGGTAAGTCGCCGCTTTGTATGTCTGGTATGCCTATAACTGCTGCATCCAACACGTCTGGATGTCTCAACAGTATGGACTCTAACTCAACGGGGGCAATCTGGGGTAAAGAGTAAAAATAAAAATACATAAAAACATTACTTTAAAATTGTAAAATAGAAAATAATTAGGGTTAGTCATCATAAGTCATGATGCCATGCATGGTGCATTGAAACCTCTTTCATTTGAATACTGAAAAAGAACCTCGATGATAACCATCAATAAATCGAGATAAATTATAATTAAAATTGCATTGAGAAAGAAATATTTGAGGAAAAAAACTTTTTATAAATTGCAACACATTTATGATTAGCAACTGACAAGAAGTTACATTGATTAATTATGGATATGCAATGTAAGACACCTGATGGCCTTTATATCTGAGAATTTCTTTACTTCGACCAGTAATGAAAAAATATCCTTCATCATCGTAATAACCAATGTCACCTTATAAACATCATAAACATTATTTAAACATGACAAAAAGCAATTGTAATTTATATGAATTGCCAAGTTGATACAATATAGAATTTTAAGTTAACGATTAGTCAAAGTGACAATCAACAATTGGAGGATATTCTGGAGGATAACAGCCGTGGATGAGGCTGGAATTTTTGCGTGGTGCTCTTTTGTAGAATCTAACCTAAAATTAAAAATTGTTACCATTATTTGTAAAAAATGTTGGGTTTTCAATATTTTTTAAATTTAATTTGTCACAAAGAAGTAACCATCTCTTAATAGGAATGATTGTGACACTGCAAGGATTCACTTAGCTCCATCAACTTGTTTCATGATTTATATTATCAAATGAAATGAATTCTGTTCAGTTCGTGTTCGTATGATAAAATTAGAAACTTTAATTTTCTCATTAAAAAATTCATATTTGATGGTTTTATATATGAAGTAAAAGTACAGAATATGGCTACCTCAATATCTCTAATGACTGCAATATTAAATAACCCCTGTTCAAAATAACTTGTTTAGTGTAACCTGTCCTAAATAACAAATTAGTAATATAACCTGTCCTATCTATCTAACCTGTTTAGTGAAATAACCAGTTCTAAATAACCTGTTAGTGAAATGACCTGTCTTAAATAACCTGTTTAGTGAAATAACCTGTCCTAAATAACCTGTTTTCAACCAGCCATGTTTATCAAAAGCCTCCGCAGTGGCCACTTTATCTTTCAAATATCCACTAAACAGAGTCGGACCCCAAACAATAATGTCGCCCTTCATGCAGGGACCCAAGTTTTCACCAGTGCTTGCATCAACTACCTAAGTAAAGAGTTTGATTGCCTACAATTACTCAATGCATTTATTGTCTAAAAATTAAAATATTTCTTATAATCTTTTTATGGTAAAGAAAATATCCACATAGTACTTTGATTGCATGACTAAAGATAAGCAGGCTAACTATAATGGAATATATCATCCATGTTTAGTCTAAGATATTAAAAAACAAATTTACATTATAGCTGATAGCAGCTTATAACAGTAAGCTTAAACTAATTACTTAACTAGTCAACTATTACTGAATGATAATGCAATCGTTACTATTAAGTTTAACCAATTTTAGGTATCATACTATAACCAAGCTAGATAAAACTAAAATCAGCGTCAAGAAAAACACATTTATTCATTAAGAGAATAAGAGAACATTTGTTAAAAAGATCATTTAAGAAAGAAGACCTTTGCCTTACAGTTGACAACAACTTGACCACAAGAGCCTGGCTTCCACTTTTTAGCTGATGTCAAAAATAGCATCATACATTCTGACATCCCAAAACCTAGAACACGAAGACAAAATGATGCACAATAGAAATATAACTTTTGACAGTAACTGTTGAGGATCACGATGGCGAACTGATGACGGACTAGAAAATCTATAGTTGATAATAACCTCTAGATCGTTGATCTCGAACAAAGCTTACAAATTATTATTCTTTGAGATTTTCTTTCAAATAATATCATTTTTATTGAATCACAAAACTTCCAACAAAGAGAACAATCAAAATCATACTATCTATGACACGTTTTCTTAGGGGCAAATTAAATCCTGATTAAAACGTAGATAATTATTTACTCCTTATAAAAATCAGATGACAATATTTCAACAGGGGACGCAGGAAATCGCCATCTTTCAATTACATTTCCCGAATTTCTTTCTGTTCTCTCTATCATATTTTCCAACTTGACGATTCTAAATTAACATTATTGTAGATAAAACTCTATGGTACTAACAAAATGTTAAGACCTAAAGATGGCATCATGTATGATGCCATCTTGTATGATACATATAAACTGATGGCATCAGTTTATATGAATATTATACATGATACTAACATTAATATAATAATATCATGTAAGTACAATAAGTAATATCATATTATACATACAATGGGTTATTCCAGCATCGGGCAGAATATTGCGTAGTTTTTCACAGGTTGAAGGCAATAGATCACAAGCTGTAGACATTATTAGTCGAGCAGTTTTCATTTTGTCTCTAGTCAAATAAGAAGTGTTTGAGAGTTCAATCAAAGCCGGGGGAACCAAATGCAGTATTGTCGCCTTGAAAATGTATATAAATGAAGTGGAAATTGTACATATGTGAAAAAAATAAAATAGATATTGCTACACAATGCATATATATATACAGAAGTAAACTGTAAAGACAATTTTCAGATTTGTGAATTAATTGCAGTAATGTTCCAATTTCAGCGCAACGTTAATATATTATTAAGATATTTTTGATTTTTTCAATAAACATTAAGTGAATGAATCAGCCAGCAATTAGTATGTAGTAAAATAAGTTGAAGTGTTTAGAATTAATTAATAATATTAATGAAATATTATCAAATGTTTATAACATTTCAGTTACTTAACACTTAACAATGTAATTCTAATTCTCAAGAATATCAATCAAATATCAAGATTGGCCATAAAAGACACCGAATATATAGCAGATAAATTAAAAAATTATCAAAATTAATATCAAATCATTGAAATAAAGTACTGGTCAATTGTTTCTTTATTATTACTGAAAGTACCTGATATTTCTGTACAATATCAATGTAAGAATTAGCATTAAATCTCTCCATAATGATCTGTTTGTATCCAGTACAAAGACCGAATGTAAGAAAGACAAGATGACCATACATGTGATACATGGGCAACAGAGCAATGATGACATCTTGTGAACAAGTCTTCATCTCTAGACTTTCGTGTCTACAGATAAATGAGTGAAAAATGTAATATCTGCTAATAGTTATAGTTATTGTCAACGTATTTTCATTATTTTACCATTGTTATAAATTATGATTGTTGCTGGACTGATAAATAGATTAATATTTCATTATAATAATTCTGGTTAATTCATATGTTTTGAGTAAGAACAATATTAGCATAAGATAATGTTAAACTATAACCTAGCCATTATCAACCAATAAATAATCAGATAATCAAACAATCCATTCAAGCATCCAGGACGCTTTATTAGAAATAACATAAATGTTTTACAATTTCAGATATACTGATTTACCCGAAGTGTACAATATGCGCCACATAGCTGTAGTGAGACTGGATGCAGCCTTTAGATCGCCCAGTCGTACCGCTAGAGTAACATATCGTCGCTGCTGTTGTTTGATCAAATTTGTTGATTTTTGCAGATGCAATAGAACTTAAATATTCTTGATTTTGCTTGATGTTAGATCCAGCTTTAAGCAGCGAATCAAATGATGTGTAGAGATGATCAGTCACTTCTTGACCAATCACAATTACTCTCTGCATTAATTTTAAAATAGCATTCTATAAAATATCGTTTCACTAACTCAACATAAAAAATTAAATCTTGGTATTGCAGTAATTGAAAATTTGTTATTCAAAAACAATTCAGGAATAGTGTGATGTCCAGAAAAAGCATAATACATAGATTTTAAAGAAAGTTTTTAGTAAACGGTTTCTTTTTAAGCTCATATATATTGACTTATTATTTATTTATTTGATATGTCTATTTTATTCAATCTCATTGCGTTCCGGAATTATTATCACTTATGCAAAATTTAATTAAATTCGTAATAGATTTAAAACAAAAAAGAAATAAATTTTATTTTTAAATAAAAAATAACAATTTTTTATTTTTCAAATAAAAAATTGAAATTAATCAAATAAAGAGACCTTACATGAGTAAATTGCTATAACTCACTTTAAGTTTGTTAATACAGCTGTAATTGACTTGTTTAACAACATCAATGTTAAACCGATCTGTCACAATAAACAATGATTCGGAATCTGTCAGGAAATACTCCAACTCGTCTGTAATAGTATTAATAATCATTATTAACAACAATTATTTCAAATTCTTTAAATACCAATGTAAATGTAAATAAAATCAATACATCCTGTATACATTGATTAGATGCAAACAACGAAAGTTAAACATAATGAAAACATGTAGTAGGAACTTTTTATCTTCTTCAGAGTCAGAAACCAAGCGAGAAAAAGAAAGTAGATCGAGTACAGAATTATATGTGAAAGACGGAAATTCTGTTTCGTTTTTCAGCGTTAGCATAAAACCATAGAGATTACTCCAGTATATAAGTTTGACACGATTCTAGATTACTGTACTATCCGAACAATCACAGCAATACAGAAATAATAGAGATATCTCAGTCGCAGCTATCAATTTAACCGCCTTACCAAACTCTGGGTGCAGCAAGATGGACCTATTGCATTCGAGTACTCCGCTTTACTTCTTAAAGTCGAAAAAAGTTCATTCACAGAATTTAACCACATTGTTTCTTTTCAATTTATAAACCTACATTTTTTATTTAAAGTATAATATTTAGAAACATGTGAAGTGGGTGGGACGATTGCAATTTTGCAAATTACTCTTTACGTATGTTTCGATGATTCAAAAAGGCAATCGACTCCTCCCCGCCTCAATTGTAACATAAAAATATCTCAATACCATTTAAAAAAATAAAATAATAAGTAAGATCATGTGCAGAATACATATATAGACACAACGGAGAATATTTTCTTATTTTTTTAATATGATAATTTAATTAAAAGATTGTTGTAAACTATTTCTATCTTATTGGATATCTGAAACCATCATTGCTCAAAATATCAGTGGCGTAACTACCGTGGTAACAGCTACAGCACTGCTGCGGAGCCCGGGCGTGTTGGGCGCCCCAGCCCGACCCAAAATAAAAACATTCTGAGCAATTATCAGGCTGGTTACAATTAGACTTGTAATCAGGGGTGGTTTGGAGCCGGTTCGGGCCGGTTCGCCCGAACCGGTAGTTCCGTTTGAGCGAACCGCTCCGAACTGGCTTCAAAAAAATTGTACAATTTAAAAAAAAGAAAAACAATAGTATATCCCTAATAAAATTCAACTCTGTGCACAAAAAAGGATTTCGTATCTTGTTCTTTGTTTGAGGTGACTTGGTGCATAATACTATAGTAAGTAATTTCAAATGACTGTTTCCAGATTATTGTTCCAGATTATTGTTTCCAGAATATAAACTTAGTAATTAAATTTTGAAGTATACTTTAAATGAAATAAGAATATAATACAATAAATAAAAGAAAGAAATTTATTTTTTTAGATTCAAAAATTGTTTCCATATTAATGTTTTCCAGAATAATGTTTCAAGAATAATATGTTTCCAGAATAATGTTTCCAGATTTTTACTTCCAAATAATTGTTTCCGGATTTTAAATTCCAAATTATTGTTTCCGGATTTTTACTTCCAGATTTTTACTTCCAGATTTTTACTTCCAGATTTTTAATTCCAGATTTTTACTTCCAGATTTATGGTTTCCAGATTGTTACCTGACACGGTATAGCTCTACATTCAACAAAATTTTTATACGGCTCTATATTAAACAAAATTAATTATAATAAATATAAAATCAAAAATCTTAAATATAAAGTAATATAGAAATTTTTGCTTTAATTGTATCAGTGTGTGGATTATCGTATGCGCAGCTTGAGTAAAAATCTGACTTTTCGCGGATTGCCATCGTCACATTTAAAGCCTCTCTGTATTGCAGTTATTTCGAGCAGTATATATAATTTTTGATCTGACATTATTACATAAAAAATTGAAAAAAAAATTATTTACGTTTTGGCCAAACACATAACACGTATCTGAAATATTACTACAACTAAACCACGATTCAAACATGCACAATTTCACGTGCTTGTTCTCCAAAACTTTTCTACCCCCCCCCTCCCCCGCCTCAGTTTTGGCCCCTCAATTATTCACCAAAAACAGCGAACCGGTAGTTCCAATTTTAGCAAACCACCCCTGGTTATGAACTTTCTACGAAAAAACTTCAAATTTCAATTTAACCAAGCTCCGTAATAGAGCAGTCTAGTAATTTACTAATTTTGTGATTTTTTGTCAAATAATTTGCTGATTTTTTTTTGTAAAACATGTAAAACATGTTACGAGCAGAGTGTCTGCAGATAAAGTTGATAACAAAAATAGCCTCTCTCTGGTCTTATCTGAGCCTACAATCTCATTCTTGTTGACGATACTGATGTGTTCATGAACTTTTGTGTCAAATCAGTGCAAATCTGTTGCTCATCAATTTTCATTCTGTCGTGACTTTTAACTATGATGTAGGCTCATAATATTTGGCGGTGATTGCCTTATAGTCGTGAGAGTCCCAATTGTTAATATTGGATAAATATTTCAGGTGTTTTAATGAGGCAATTGCTAAACTTTGACAATCTTGAAAATACTGGTTTGGTTAAATTGAAATTCGAAGTTTTTTTTTTGAAGAAGAAGAAAGTTCATAACTTTTGAACGAATTGAGATATGTTAAATTTTGTATTTAGATGTTAAATTTCCTCCTCTACAAACTGACAAAATATTAAGTTTTGGCTTATTTCGCAAAAGTCGCTTGAGGAGTATTTTTTGGCGCACCCTGTATATGTAAAGTTAAGTTACATTAAAATTGACGAAGAAATTTCTAGAAAAAATACTAGGCCCCCAATGGTTTGAATTTTAAATCCATTTTTGACTTTGATATAGCATATACGATTAAATGAAATTACCATATAATTAGCATATAAGATTTATAGGCATTTTCATGTATGTTACTTTTTGATAAAATCCATCGATTAAATAATTTTATACTTTATATTAATAACCTGCCTGCTATTAATAATCATAGTTAATTAATAAAAAAAAATTAAGCCAGCCGTATCGAATTTTAATTTTTAGAGCTTTTCCTGGATTCTTTTAAGTACCAACGGTAAGAAAATGTAAGACAATGATGAAGCGAATAATTCACATGTGCACGCATAATTCACATTTGCTTATTTTGTCAAAATTCGCAATGAAGAGAACAATCAAGAAAAATTGACAATCAAAATCATTTAAACAGTTATCAATTATATTAGAAGACGTCTTACAAACGGTCTATCCTTCATTCGACGAGTTTTATCTGATATCATAGATATAAAATTATATAAACGATTAGAAAAATCTCATGTAATAAGACCCCCATTAAGACCAAAATTATTATCTAAGCGACAATTCCAGTAGATAATATTATGATCTATTGCATTTTGCAGAACTGCTATGTAGGCCTATACGTTGGATGGTTTAAAAATCTTTTAAAGAAGAAAGTTGTATAAGTTATATAACTGAAAGTTAAATAAGTTTTATAATGATATATTATGACTAAATATAATATCGTTTAGCAAGCCTTTGGTGAGTAAGTACAGTATTCCAGAAGATTATGCATTCACTATCGTTTAGCATCTACTTGTTTACGACAACTTTCTATGACATATAAATAATTGATAGTATAATTTTCATTTCTTATTGACTCTACATTCTTTAATATAGTTTTTCTGTTAATACCGTTTATAAAATATAATTTACAATGTTTTTGCTTCACAAATTTTATTACTTGCAAATCAATAGTTCTTACTAGCAGACATAAACACAATGCAAAGTAGGGAGCATAATAATTTAATACAGATAACAGACATGATAAAGAAAGATACTTTATTGAACAGTTTTACAATCTAAATTAAGCCTATATGGCAGCATCATTGATATCTGGATCGTATAAATGCTCATTTAATAATAAATTCAATTTAGTCATAAATTGCTAAATTATGGATTAATAGCGAAATTTGTTCTTTAGTTTCAAAAGCGATTTATCAAGGTCAAACTGAGAAATTAATGAATAATTTAATTACTTTTGACATAAAACTTTCTTGTCCACAATATTTTAGTCGACAAACTTATCCAATCGATAGTAGTTTGTCAGGCAGAGTGGCTTTAAATGTCTGATTTACGACGAATTGTTCTATGCATGTGAATTGCCGCTACTGTGATAGTTGAACGTTTATTACCACCTAGAGACTACTAAACATTAGTTAAATTAATATTAAATCAAAATCGAGTATAAGGAACGAAAATCGAGTATGTTTAATATTAAGTATATCAAGAATATACCTGTATATCTACTATTATATCTTTTCAGTTTACATTACAATGAAATTAAAGTATAGAAATTAAATAATAAAAAATCAAATGCTTTTTTTCAGGAGTTAAAAGCAATAAATGTTTTAGATTTAACCTTCCTGTAGACTGCATATTTTTAAATGCAGTGATTAAACTAAATATTAATTTCAACAATCACATAGTAAGATTAACAACTGTTTTTGAGTTACGAAAGAGTCATAATTTACTTATTTCATTTTCCACACCGCATTTATTTGTAATTAATATTTGTGTTTAGGTAAGCCAAGACATCGTTAGAAATCTCTATATGAGGAAACAATATAAGTTTTATATGGTGTTTACTATTGACGGTCAGAAATCCAGAACATATTTATTTTCAACGTTGGATCGATATTAAGAGGTGAGTCAATTAACATTACTTACATTATATTTCTTTTAAACATTATTTCCATATTTACACTAATATACTCAATAACATATAAAACATTTCTCGCTTAGAAATGTTTACACCTTTTTAGTTAAATTTAGAAAAGAAATTTAGCCAAAACAATTTCTTTGTATGTTTAAATAATTTTGTAGCCAATGTTTCTGCTTTAAAAACTTTCTCTTTGTCAGTTTCTGTATTGAATAATTATTATTGGATATTGATAATTTGACAATTCATCTACAATACGATTCTATTATTTTTCTAAAATTATTTTTATATGAGATTCATTTTCAAGTTAAACTAGTAAATCAAGTAGACCTATTGATTAATGTAATTAGTAGGTGACTATATTTATGTTTAAATAAGTAGTAATAAGATTAAATAAGTTCTGATAGTAACCAGCAAACATGTTTAACTTATTCGATGACCTGACAAATTACAATTGTCGTGTTTAACTCTAATCTAAGAATTCATATTGCAATCATATATTTCTAAAAATTCGTCTTTTAGAAATATTTTAATATAATATGTAATAATGAATTCTTGGATTTAGTTATTAATATACATAATAATGTTTTTTAAGAATATATAGGGCTATAGTCATTTTGCGATTAATTCAGATAGAATTCTCATGCTGTAATAATCCGATAATATTAAGAGATGATTGTATATCAAAAGCATCTCAAATGTATATAATAACTACATAATTATATTTAATATACAGAATTCTATATAATATAAATTACAATATTAATGAATCCCTTCTCAAATAACAACTTTCAATTTCTCCCTCATCTCGTTTGTTTTTAAGAAGTATTTTTTCATGCAGTTTGTTTTGAGACCTGGTTTACGGATTAAACCAAAGTAATGTTATTTAATAAAAAAATAATAATTGTCCTTATACACAGTAAGGAATACTTCAAAGAGATTGTTGGATAATCTAATTATAATAGTTTCTGGACTCTTCTTCATAGTATCTAGTAATTGTCTCTTTGTTTTACAGCCTGTGGTCCAATTGTAGGTCTAATTTCCTTCAAAATATTTTCAATAACAATGCTTCATTCAAGTTCTGTGTTTCTTTATTTAACTGAAAAATTGTAATTATGAACAATTAACAAAGTGTTTATAACTTTTAGCTTTTCAAACAGTATTAATCATTCATATTTAATGTAAAGATTTGTCAAAATAAGTCCATGGCTCAGATAATTTTCTGACAGCTAACTTGCAAAGCAAGAAAGAAAAAGTGACTTTTCATCTTCTCTCATTAGGTTCATAATCCTGAGTTCGATCATTAACCCACACGTGTTAATTATTTAACACGTGCTAAATATTTCTACACGCAATAATTATTGAATGTTATCTAAGTTTAATTTCATATTACATTCAATATTTTGCTATGACTTATTATATGTTGCATACAATACACGCGTGCATAATATTATTTTTTAAATGCAATCTTTATTGAAAACTTATTATTGTCACAAAATTCCTTGCTGTTTCTGAAAATAATATTTCCTGTTAATAACTTCAGTAAATGTCATAAAAGCGTTGACGCTTCAATGCAGTGCGTGTGTCTGTCACATAATTTGACATTTGTTATACTTTAAAAACAGTTTTACTAGAATGTTCTTTGTTTTTTCAAAGTATTATTAAATTAGTTTTAAACGTTTTATCACTAGATCGTTTTTGAGCAATTTCTGAGAAGATAGAGGTGTGGGCACGAATTTGTAAAATGCAACAATGTGAATGTATTTATGACAAATATTTAATAATTTTCTGAAAATAATAATACTTTTTATACGTATTTAAAGTTAAAGTAAAAAAGTAGAGGCCTATATATTTTTGCATTACAGTTTTGTTAAATAATATAGGTAGTAACTTATTTTTTACGTAATATAGTGGGGTGGGGGGAGGAGTTAGGCTTTGTAACCTTGATCTAAGGTCAACCTCTGACGTCAGTTGATTGATAGAAAGAGAGGGAAAGAGAGGAATAAAGAGAGGAGAACTAATGGAATGTCACGGATGTTCCTCTCTGTCAACACTAATAAAGAGTTTGAGAACATGAGACGATCCTTTGCTGATGGAATATGAAATGACTTCTTATTGACTTTGTGGACAATTTGATCTGTTCTCAATTTCTAACTGGCATGGAAGCGATGCAGTGAAACAACGACAATATGATGAATTTATTCATTTTATTATACATAAATCAGTTCGCTATTTTTATGCTCGCACATTGTATGTTACAGTGATCGATCGACTTCTGTCTTATGGAATTAGAATTATGTTTTATGAAATTATAGTTAATTTAGCATGCAAATGTCGCTTATGATACATTTTTATTCTTAATAGTATAGCTCAGATATAATAAAATAAAGAGAAGCCTTTGAAATCACATGAAATCTAGCAATGCACGCGTTATTTGCGCGCTTAAGGTGCGTCCACACCGAAGCGGCATTGCGGACGGAGTCGCTCCGCGATGCCGCTCCGCGATGCCGCAGAAAAAAAT
>JAQIXG010004091.1:0-13500 GCA_034700105.1 Oconnorella tubifera
TACATTGAAATACTGTTACATCTAATAATTGTTTCAGTGAACAAAAGTTCAGATCTATAATAAGTACTTTTCAATCTGAATCTAGCAAATATAAATATACTGTACTGTATATTACAGTATCGCGTAACAGTATTATTATTGTATATATCAATAAAAACTGAGTAACAGGCCGCATAATTAAATACTAATTTGTGTACTATATTATGGCGGACCGATAATAATTACACAGCGGTGTTTTATCATCAATTATCATTATACTTTTTCTGAAGCCTTTTTGAAATGGCTTATACAACACTATCATTATAGGCCAATACAATATTTGACTCTAATAGTAGTAAGCCTAAAACAGAAATAATTCTGTTTCACCACACAAAAGCATACATTTTCATAAGTAAAAGATTGGGGATCCACCTCCTCTTTCCATTTTTTATGGATTATGGACAATTATACTCCACTTTGGCAAAAAGTGTGGTTTCTTATTTATTTTATATAGCAAAATGAAAAAGAGATTTGAAGCAATTTTTGTTTCTTACCTTCGCTTTGACTGGGCCCACAATTTGAAATTACGAATTCGCCACCGATTATGTCACCAAATAATGGCCAATGTAGATTAGAACGATTGTAATTGAAGGTCGAACAATATACAACAGAGTAGTACTGACTACTCTGTTAATATATGTAATATTAACAGAGTAGTCAGTATGAGTCTAGATACACACTATATTATAATGTCATAATGTATTTTGCTACCGATAATATAATTATAAGCTCTATGAAATCATTAATTCATTATCAGAAATATCCTTATTATTAGCAATTTATTCATAATGATAAATTGCTGCAAACTTTATACAGTCAAACCATCACTCTCAAATGAAAATTATTCAGTTCAACATTACGATCCAAGTGTGTTATCATCACTTGGTAGCTGTGCCAAAATTTCAATGCGTGTCACTACAGGTATATTTGTGCTGATGTGACATTAAGAAACACATAATAAACGGATTAATCTAAAATGCAATAAATAAATTTTTCAGACTTCAATTATTGATAAAAGTGTATAGAATTTAATTTATTTCTTAACGTGCCATCAACAAAAACTGTTTAGTGATGGCTTGCCAATTAGGTGCACATAAATCAAATTTTGAGTTGACATTTAGTACAGTTATAGTCTTACTCATAATAACAGGATAATGCTAACATAAAACTAATAATCTGTTCCCAAAGATTAAAGCCTTAACTTACTAAAGCTTTAACTTTTCATGCGAGTTGTATCTGTACGCCAAATAATGTACATGTCACATAATTGCACCTCGATGACTACCTACCTTATAAAACAATATCAAATCAATGCTTACCAGAAAAAAAATTTATATGCCTATTCAAAAACTAAGTATTCTACGTAAAAATAATACGAATTTTTAGTCCAGGATAGTTTGTCACCTGTGTTGAATAAGATCGTATTCTATTCTAATGTAATGATCCGTTCGTCGACAGCTGCTGCTGTACATGCGCCCAATGTTGTCAGTTGATAAGCGCCGCTGTCAGCATTGCCTGCTTAAAATAGTTTCAAGCGCAACGACAATGCTTATTTGCCTTTGCATTTTGCATGCGACTGCTATACAGGGTACAATTGTTGGTAGCTTAGAAATAATTGCGTAAACTTGCTGATAAATAGCGAACAGGTACAGGCATATCGAAAGCATAATATTATATTATAGTCAGCAGATAGCGATCTCTTGCAACGTGATGTTTTGTTACGTGATGATGTGACATCTTATTAAGCTGCTCAAGATGTAGAAAATGAATAGGTCTACTAAAGTCTTAAGTCTTATTTAATGATCAGTAATGATCCGCGTTAAAGTAATTGTAGTTTAATTGTTGATTGTTTTGTTTTATACTGAATACAATACGTAAAAGGACTGACCCGATTGAGCCCCAGTGGCAAATAAGGGGTGCTAATACAAATTGTTGAAGTCGGGATTGCTAGAGACTATTAATGATTCGTTGTTTTATATTATAAGCATATCACACGTTTGATTTTATCTTTCACTTAAATATACAGTTGATCAAATTATAACCTATAGGCCTATATTAATATATATTATTATCTAATGCGGTAAAATCAGCTGTGACATCGCGAGTGAGAGTACCATTATTAGTAATGCTGAAATAAATCTAATAATTGCAAAAGTTTCCTGTAAATATGCATAGAATGCAATTACTATTCAATATAACCTACACTTACACATTCTTACACCACACTTTTGGTTCCACCAAAAGTGTGGTGTAAAAATGTAAGTGTGACTTTTTTAGTCCCACACTTCTCATTGGCGAGTCCCCACTGTATTTTAGGGTCGGCAATTAGGCGAGATTCTTCCTGCCAAAAGTTTTGGCAAGATTCGGCGAGTTTCCCAGTACAAGAATTGACTTGAATTTCATTTTTTTTGCCGGTTTGATTTAATTTAAAATAAAAAGTAAATAAAATGAATGAATTAAATTTTATTTATTTATTTAATTTAATAATTAAATCGATATAATTAATTTGAAATAGTTAGTTTAATTTTAGGTTTGAATTATTAATTAAATTAAGTTTTTATCTTGTAGAGGGCGTAAGTAATGGCAATGTCATCGCTGGAAAAGTTTCCTAATCCCCCGTCGGCGGGTCTTGTTACTGTTCTTGAGAAGCACGGGGAACTTTTGACCTCGGATGAATCGAATCTACCGGCAAGTAGAGATCCGCTGTATTTATACTGCGAGGGTTTGATTTTCAAGAAAAAAAATGCAAAAGTTTGATTTTCAATATAGTTTATAAAACGTTTTATAAAATACAATTAAGCACCTAAACCCATCGATCACTAAAAACCACCGACTGACCGATGACGACCTGACTGACCATTGACCATAAATCATTGACCATTTTGTTTAACGTTCATTTATAAGGCTCTGTGATTAGCTGCGTTTTTTGTATAATTGAATATATTAAACTTTTATTTAGTCCAAACTCTTTATCTATTTTATTGTATTTCAATTATTTGTTCTTTAATTTCTGTTCTATATTATAATAAATATATTGTTATATTTATGAATTATATGTTCTAAAATTTGGTCTTTAATCTGAAAATTATTAATAAGTAAATTGTATATAATTGTAGCTTGCTAATTGGTTAGTAATTGTTTCTGCTTATATAGTAGCCTCTCAGACCATTTATTCTTTTATAATTGATCGTATAATTTATATTTGGACAAAATGGCCCCGAATACATTAACCTAACAAAACGGCCCCGAATACATTAACCCGACAAAATGGCCCCGAATACATTAACCCGACAAAATGGCCCCGAATACATTAACCCGACAAAATGGCCCAGAATACATTAACCTGACAAAATGGCCCAGAATACATTAACCCGACAAAATGGCCCCGAATACATTAACCTGACAAAACGGACCCCGAATACATTAACCCGACAAAATGGCCCCGAATACATTAACCCAACAAATGGCCCCAAATACATGAACCCGACAATATGGCCCAAAATACATTAACGCGACTAAAAGGCACCGAATACATTAACCTGACCAAATGGTCCCGTCAATTCATTCGATAACCCTAACCCTAACTAATTCTGAACTTGACCCAAACCCTAGCACTAACCTAACTGCAATCCTAACCCATATCCCAACTTTAATCCTAACCCTTAGAATTAACAGTTGGAGCCGTTTTGACAGGTTTATATTTGATTTTTTTTTGAATAAACAAACTAACTATCGTTCAGGTGTCGCAATTCATCCCGGACTTGGATGTTCCGCGGGAGCTCCTCAGATCATGTCGCTCAAAAGAAAGCGCGCGATCGGCTTTTATAGCGCACGACGAATCGTCTAGTAAGAGAATATTGCATGCCTGGTAGGTCGGATACTTTTTTATTCAAATTTTTAAGTTTTCTTGTGTATTGAAAGGTTACGTTTAACGTCTGGATTATCGTTTTAACGATGTTGAAGACATAGCTGTCAATTTAAGCTTCTTACTAAACGGTGCAGTGAGAAATAGTGATCCGGGATTTGAATCTTGACCTGTTAATTTTCAATCCAGCGCTCTAACCATTTCTCTAACGAGTGTTGATATCGTAGTTATTGAATAACGAAGAAAGTTTGCAGTATAAGAAGAATAACAAGAGTTCTAGTCTGAAAGTAATTATTTTAGAGAAAAGTATCGTTATATGATCTATGGTACTATAACAAGCGTATACCATGCTATTTTTATTTATGTTCATATTAATATATGTATATTGTAGCATATCATTATACGTTCATACTGTATGTATATTAGGCTTGTTTTTAATAACTTTGATAGTATCCAATTTACAGTATATTTACAAAATAGCTTTATTTCTATGCCATTAAAGGGAATTTTATGCTGATGTGACATTAATAAAATTATTACTACACTGAAATATACAGCATCTTTATCTTTACACAATATCTTGATTTCAGTGAATCATTGTCGTTAACGAGACTTTTAGTGCTGATGTGATATTAATTGAATTATTTTGCTCTCAAGGTATGAGCATGGTTTGACTGGTGTGCTCGAAGAACTGACTAATGACAGCATTAATGCTAGAAACGGTACTTGTTCTAATTCTTTATCATTGAATACTGCTTCCTGTGGAATTTTATATTCTATCACAGAAATGATTAGTGCCCTTAATCAACATAAGGACTGATTTCTCTAGTATGAAAATATATATTATTTGTATTAGTTCAGGCTCTTTAGAGAAGCGGTTAGTATTCAAAATCAATAGGTTCAGGTTCGAATCCCGGAGAGCTCCACCCGTTAGTAAGTAAGACGTTTCAATTGACAGCTACGTCTGTTTTTTTTAGAACGACCCCTTCTTTCTCGTTTTGCTGGAATAATTTTGTGGACAGTCCGCATGGCCAGTTCACTGCACGGATCAGTCTTTCCTCATCTCGCTGTTCGTATTTTTTCATTCTGTTATAATTCATCATTGTTTAAATATTTGAAATTTTAAACTTACTGAATCTCTCTAATTACAATGAAAACTAATTAATTAATTACAGTATAAAAAATCAATTGGAATTTAATATCAGTAGTAATATAATACGAAATCTATACTCGGTATGTTAAATGTATTAATGACCAAGCGTTATACTAGACTAAATGTCATAGTAGAGCAAAGGTCACTGTAGGCCAAATGTTGCAGTAGACAAAATATTACTGGGACAAATATCTATAGATGAAGTGTCATAGACAGAAGACTGTAGACGCATTGCGCGATACTTTTTCAGTAGCGTTTATTGCATCATTCTTCTTAATGAGTGCATCATTGAAATGTCTCCTAGTTTACAAATAATCGTAGATCTAAAAGAATGCTATTCTTGTAGATGTCAAATGAGGATCTCGTTTCAGAATTTTCTACCAATTCGGCTTGGTGAGAAAATTAAATTCTTATTCCCGACGGTTTCTTTATTACGGAATTAAATTAAATAATATAAAAAATATTTAGTTCGAAACTACTCGAGTATGTTTGTCAGTTTGCGACAATGTCTGAGATTTTTTGTTATTTATTTGCACCTTTAATCAGCTTTTATACGGATAATTTTTAAATAATTATTCGAAGTTTTATTATAATAATTATTATGCAGTAGTTAAAAGCATTTTTAATTTTAAATTTTAAATACGATTGAGATTTAACATAAAGTATATGCAATAAAATTAATATTTAAATTAAATGTGTATGTGTATTAAAGTGAAAGTATAAACTATTATTATTCTAAAAGTATTTTATTTATTATTAATAATTATAATAGTAATTATTAAAAGAACAATTATTTTATCGGTAACGTTTTCGCATGCAGGAAGGAAGGGGAAGTGCGATGCTTTTCGTGGCATCCGCATACATCCAAGTATGCGGTTGCATTGCATAACGATTGCATTACAGTTCATAGCGTTATGAATGCTGCGAATGGATGCGATGCTATTGTTCCGATGCTTAAGCATAAGATGCAAAAGGGTATTGCGGATATAGCGTGGAAGTGAGTTTTTATTTGGCTTGTGAAAATGAAATAAAATTTCTGTTTAATTGTAGGTCATTGACCCGCTATAGAGGTCATTGACCCGCTATAGAGGTCATTGACCCACTATAGAGGTCATTGACCCGCTATAGAGGTTATTGACCGGCTATAGAAATCATTGACCCGATACAGAGGTCATTGACCCGCTGTGACATTGCTGTATTAATGTTTATGAATGTGAAAATAAATCCTGTGATATTTAGACGCTATATGATTCAATAAATATTTTCGTTATGCATCTGTAGCAGTAGTTTTATTTGACATTACTTGTACTTTTCCTTCTCATTTCACTTGATCTAATAGTTTTCTCCTCTTTATTTCTACATTAGGATATTTATAATATAACAAATTCAAACGTAATATAAACTTATTTCTTTAATTTATTTTATATAATTAGACCACAATCGGCATCTCTCCTAGCCGTGGCCTGTCAGTCCTGTATACTGATTTGGACAGTTGACCCTCAGTCGCTGTCCACCCGACCATCGACTGGTTCAGTCCAGGTTTTGTCTCACTCCGGACACTGTCCGGTTATTAGTCTGGCTTGGAGTCCACTGGATGGATTGCTGGTATCCGCTTCTCCTACGGATAATTCCATCCTGGTGCGTTGTGTTTACGAATGAATAAGTTTCCTTTTTTTAAAAATCTGTGTCTAAATTAAATGTTTTGAAGGAAGAATCCCAGATGATTATCTTCCGATATATTTATGTGTTGATCCGTCAAAAGGGCCACGACAAATAGCCCCGTTCATTAATTTGTTGGGTTAGGGTTGGGGCTAGGATTTTGGTTAGGTTTGGATTGAAGTTAGAGTTAGTGTTATTCCTGTAGTTTCTTGTGTATAAAATACGTGACTTGCTGCAGCCTTTAGTAAATCACTTATTTTGTTGTAAGTCTTCGTAGTTTTTTTTGAAGTATATCTTTGAAAATGACATGGACTAGTCCCATCTTTTTATGAGTCTGTTTGAGATTAGGGTTAGAGTTCAATTTTAATTTTGTTAGGGTTAGGATTATGCAATTAATTATCAATGTCAATTTATTCATTTAATATGTCATAATTTTTGTTTATGTTTCTGATTTAAATGTTACGTTTAAAACTAGTGTATAATTCTTTATAGAATACAGTTAACGTTATGCGCTTAATTAGGTATGGGATGTCGCGACTAGTAATTTTCTGCCGGTTAAACGTGTGGGGGGTGGGGGGGTCAGTTTGTTGCGTTGGGCCCCCGACGGGTCTAAACTATTCACAGCGTGCCCTTCAGCCCTTTTTAGGTTCATTTATTTATTTTTTTTATCTGTTGTTTTTAAGATTTAATTTGAATTTGTAAATTTTTGTATCAATTATGTCATATAGTTTGTAGTGTCTTATTTATATATACTGGTTAAAATGTGCAAAGCCCATGGTCATTGCAGCTATTTCATTAGACTATGATATCATTTGATTATAATGACATCATGGCTGCTAAACATAAAGGCATTGTACTAAACATAAAATCATTGTTTGATTTAACCAAATTTTAAGAAATCGTTACATATGTATGGATTCTATACATATGTACGCTTCCCGGCATCGTCCATAAGTCTTTAAGTTTTAATTTGAATGGGTCAGTTTTTGTTCGTTGCATCAATGTTTTCAGAACAATCTATCTTGCCTTAAAACGTATGGATTTTAATCTTTTATTGTCAAAGTTGTTTCATTTTAAATTATACGAGTAGTTTTTAGTTAGTGTATTTCTTTATTTTTGAAATTATTGCTTGATGTTTCGAGTGTTTTCTGCGAATGATTTTGTGGAATGCTCCCGAGTTTTTGTCTTACATTGTAAAATGCTGTTATATTATTTTCTATTTTTAATTTAACATTATATTCAGTTAAATTATATGTCTATTGTAATGTTTAGAGTCTGGCAATGCGTTTCCTGGACCTGCGAGAAATGGACAAATCTGCTCGGTCGTTGCAAGGCACGTTTTGTATCCTTCATTCCCATTGGATGATTATACTTATTTATTGCGGTTTTAACGTCTGGTTTTTGTAAATGGTACAATTTGAGTTGACTCATCATTCTGTCCGCTTCTATGTTTAATTCTATAATGCAAATATAGCATTTTTGGCTTCATTTGAGATCTATAAGGCTCTCTCTGATTGGCTGCTTGTACATACATACATGCATATGTACATACATACGTACGTACGTATGTACTTACGCGCATGCGTCCATGAGTGCGTGCGTGCATTGACATACACACACACACACACACACACATACATACATACATACATACATACATACATATATCACGCATGTACATACGTACATACATACATGCATCCAATCGCATATACAGATCAAACAAATAATGTCATTGATATGACCAATGGTACAAAATCATCATTTTCTTTATCCTGTAATAATTTAAATTTAATATAAATTACTACTCCGTTAATAAATTAACACGTATGTCATTAAATTCGCTAATGACATAGCGTAATATGTCATAATGTGTCATTGAAATAAAATCATTAATTTTTATCGCATCGTTACATAGGAAGCGTGCTGGAGCAACGACGGCAAGTTCTTACTTTTTACGACATCGAATGAACCGTTCATTTATTCCCTCGCGTTCAGCGCACAAAACGGCGTGTCATTGAGCGTGTCGAAATCTGTCTTGAGCGTTATTAACGTGTCGGCGGTTAATAAACAGAATGGGGATGGTTTAGTTCGGTTGGTCCATGTTTTGTTTAATAGTAATTGTTGATAATATAAAAAAATTCAATGAAAGTTGTGTGTGTTTAATTGTAAACTTTTAACTGATTTCACTTAGTTATAAAAGTTGGATCCTATCTTAAGCTTGTAAGATAGGATTGTTAATGCGTTATTTTTAACATACAAGTGGAGTAATTTTTTAATGAACAATGTAAGGTAATTTGTTACCACTTGGGTATTTATTGGCGCGCTTTTCTGTTCAGCGTTGGTGGTAACGTTCAGTCAATGGCTTGGGATTCAAACGCGGAGAGATTGGCTGTTATATTTGAAGGTGAACGCTGTCATGTCTATTTGATGTATATTTTAATTGATTTATAAATCAGTCGTATAAATGTTATCATTATTAATCTTTATTAATGTTCTAGGTTGTATATGAAAATTTTTCACATAAATTAAGTTTATAATTATTTTATTACTGAACACAAATTTTATTGACAGTATAAAATTCAAGCGTTAGTGAAATAATGAGCCTCGCGGGATTCGAATCTGGACCTATCTCGTCCGAGTCCAGCGCTCTAACCACTTCTCTAACGAGCAGTAGAGAATATCTTAATAATCTCTAATATGAGATTATTAAGAGAATAAAGTAGTTACGATGTCGTTTTTGGTGTCATTTTAGGTTCAGCTGCTGCGTTTATTGCGCTGTATCGAACGCGTTTGCATCCTCGTTTAGAAATGCTGCCCTGGTAATGCGTCGTTTAGATTTTTATAAATTCTTTAATAATTAATGAATTTAATAATTATTTAGTTAAATGATATAATAATTCAATAACTTTAGCTTTCTCACTATTACATACCTTTTTTTTGCAAATAATTCTGGGATAAAATTCCAGCTTGCCTTGTTATGGGAAGTGGTGAGACAAAATACTTAAAATTTACTCCAATACATGAAAAAAACTTCAACACTTGAAAGCCTTTTCTATATAAAATATTACTTCTGTGATTATTCAATAAACGATACACTGACCCCTATACTGTCCCATATATATTAATTAACCCCTATAATCTCAAATATATTGACCCCGATGATGTCCAATACTTATGGCCTTGTTTGGTGTTAAACGGTAAATAGAAAATATTTTTTGCTTTCAGCGGATTTATTCAGGGCAGGCAGGGGGAGCTGGCGACTATCGTTAGTTTTAAGCCAAACTTTACTGATGGGGCCTTACTGTCTGTGGTGGGTAGTCTTGTTAAGTTCTTGGTATTTGTTTTTGAAACAACGGATGGATGGTGGACAGATAGTGGTTGAACGGATGGGTGATCACATTTAATTTTTGTCATTGAATTTAAAACTTAATTTTTTCCAGGTTTGGTCATCAGGCCGCGTGGCACATATTCCACTTCTGTACGCGTCATGTCATGACATAGGGCGACATAAAACTTATGACGTTGACACGCAGATAACGCGCTTCTCATGACATCGTGACACAGAGGGACATATTTCATGATCAGAGAGACAAACGATTGATAGACAGATAGACAGACCTGAATAGACTAGACTAGACTAGACTGGACTTTATTTGATAGAGGGATGGATGATGCATGGATTGATGGATGGATGGATGCACATCAGAAAATTAAAAAAAGATATTAAAATTAATATTAAAAATATAATTTCAAAATATTATTTATAATTATATCAGAATTGATATATATATATTATAATTTACTTCTATCATAAGTGATAAGTGAACAATTAAAGTGATTTGTAATGTTAAACATAGGCAATTAGTTTATAGATTACTTTATTAAATAATATACTCATTTGATCAGGTTTTTTCATTCAATAAAATTGAGTAAACTTAACGTAATAACTTTATTTAGTAAAGTTTTATGCAATGACTTTATTTAGTTATTGAATATTTTCAGTATTAATAGTTACCAGTTGCGTAACTATCTGACCACAGGCCCCGCAGCAAGTTTTTGTACGCGGGCCCATTGATTATTGCCAATTGATAACTTAAAATGTAAAAGTAACGCGTCGTAAAGTTCAGAATTGAAATTTCAAATTTCGGAATTCATTTTCCTTCCCAGAATATATAAGTTTTGACAGTGATAACACCTTTTTTTAGTCGTGACTCTGTTTTTTGGTTTTTGGCAGAATGGCAGACTTTCACCCATAAACTTAATTACAAGTAACTAGTCTCCCTGATAATTGCTCACAAATTTTTTTTATTTCGGGCCTGGCCCCCCAACGCGCCCGGGCCCCGCAGCGATGCTGTAGCTACTACCACGGTAGTTACGCCACTGGTTATTACATTTTTACACCGCTACTATACATAGAAACAAACGGATGAAGCTAATAAAAATGGTAATAATAAAAAAAAAGATAGTGGGACAACCTTCTCCCCTATCCTCCTAAGACCCATGAATGAACCAGATACTATGTTGTTAATTTTTCTTTACTTTTATGTCTATTAGGACTCAAAGAGACTCTAAAAAATATTTTAGCTCATTTGCATAAATAAATTTGCCTGTCCAAAAATTTGGACACCGGGTCCCAAGACTTCGGATAAAAAAAAATTAGAAAAAATATTACTTAATTTTTTATTAAATAGCGCAAAAATAAGCATAAGTCAGCCTTTATTTGTTATAATAATTGTCTTTGTTATAAATTATGGAGTTTGAAATTCTGCAAAAACAAATTGTTTCTTTTACGCATTCAAGCGTAAAAACATGTAATGGCATGCCATTAATTGAGTTTTTGATTTTCCAATTTTCTTATTATTTTTGGCTTCTCATTCCATTTTGAAGTTAGCGATTCCATGTAGATGATCTAGTAATGCTTCTTGGAAGAGAAAGAACTTGTAAGATTCTTTTCATCTTGGCTTGCTGGCATCGCAACTGTCTGACTCAGAGTCATCAGCCACCGATGAAGAAAAATGATCTTCCGTAGAAGATATTCATCAGCAATATTCATTGTGAAGTGATGAATTTAAACTGTAGAATGGAAGTAGAGTCCTTCTCATGGTATACATGGCAGTCTTGACAGTATAGAATCTGGAGATTGCAAGATCAAAACAATGCATCAGCATTTACACTGTCCACTTTTTAGCTGTGTCCGTATTATTATTCAACTTCATTTTCCGTCTCGGATTTTTCAGACTCGTGTGGATCAAGAACCTCCTCATTATCATTGTCAGATAAATCATCTATCCCTGAATCATGATCAGTAATCATCTGTAGGACAAAGATGCAAAGAAGTTTGAAATTTGATGGGCGGAAATAATCTTTGAGTGTAGAGCTCTTCATATAAAGGAAAAAGCTTTCTGAAGACATTTATTCAAGCACACTGCATGGTAGAAGCACCAGAATACGATGCATGATCTGTAACAAAAGCATTACTGACATATATTTCACTTAAAGAAAGTGCAATAAAAAAAATTAATGAAAAATGATAAAAAAAAATTTAAACCTAAAACTCCATTGTCCAATATTTTGGAAATAGACTTCTACTGAGTGCTAGAGAATCGATTAACATGATATTTTAACTGCAATCGTCTCATTCAAACCAGGGAATATGCATAAATTATATATTAAATAATTAGAAACATTTGTATTACTGATATATTTTATAAATGATATTTACCTGACGTCCTTTTTCTCACGTGAGACTTGTCTACTTTCACCAGCGCTGACGACCCCCCCCCGATCAATTTTTAAAAAAAATTCTTTCGCCAAATGACGCTACGATATCGTCCAAGTATATGGACAGTGGATCTGTAGTTATTGCATTGCAGCATATTTTTTTAAATATTAAAGAACTGATGTCCAATATATTGGACATAAAGTCTTAGGAGACTATAGCAATTTTATTTCCCTTTAGGATTATTCCCTCTTTTAGAGGAGGACATTACCTCTCTTAAGACTACCCCCCCCCCTCTTTTTAATCCCAAATTCTTGTCAAGAGAAATATATATTTTCTTTATTTGTTGTGGGGATGATAATTAACCACCACCCTCTCAATTAATTGTCTCAATTGTGAGCAAAAATAATATTTTTTGTAGTTTAAAAGCGTTAGGTAAGTGTGGATCTACAGTGGCGTGGCGAGGGGGGGCGGTCGCCCCGGGAGCCGGTCTCTGTGGGCGCCGGTGGGCGCAAAAAGTTGGATACCACATTACCAATGTTGCAAGTATAAGTAACGTTTTATGTTTGATGTCAAATTTCTTTCTATAATTATGCAACCTCTCATTTCAATACTTTGTGTGGGTTATTTCAAAAAATTTATCTGGCCTATGTTTTTTGACAAATAGCTTTTTCATATCTCTCTTCGCTCAGAGATCCAATTTCATCAATGCAAGAGGCCGAGTGTCTCTCAGGCGTTAGTGCTTACAGTTGAGCAACATTTATCCAACCAGCCAATTAGCATTCGCATTTTATTTGTTAAGCATTGGCAAGCGATTATTTATTAACTATTACGCTAAGGGGTCGTCCATAAAATACGTCACGCTCTAGGGGGAAGGGTGGTCTAAGAAAGTGTGACAGTTTGTGACAGGGGAGGGGGGGGGGTAAAAAGCATGTGTGACGTCACATATTTCTTATGTTTTTATCATACATAAAAAACCTGAAAATCTGTTGTGATGTTTAACTTTCTGTTGTGATGCATGCAATCTGACAGTAATGTCACTTCTGTGCATAATGCTACATG
>JAQIXG010004092.1:0-13499 GCA_034700105.1 Oconnorella tubifera
AGATCAGCTTAATTGTATTTATCCTTGTTGGTTTAGATCAGCTTAATTGTATTTAACCTTGTTGGCTTAAAACTCATAGACAATCAGATCACTCACTACCATTACTGTCTATCTAAAATCTTTCTTACCCAAAAGATTGATTATTTTTCCTAAATACACTATAGCCACCAAATCAAACATGATGTTAAAGGGTGCAGCAAATTAGCCTAACGTTACTATCACCATGAGATTTGAACCCAGTACCTACACATTGATAGTAAGGTGATCAACCAGTAAGCCATTACTTACATGTCCTTGTTGAAAGTTTTTTAATAAAGAAGGATCATCAAATCTTTCATTGGTTGTCTGGTGTTCACTATGCAATGACAAAAACACAACAATTGTCATATAACTGTTTGTCTGCTTATCTGTCTGTCTGTTTCTCTATCTGTTTGTTTATTTATCGGTTTATCACAAACATACAATAACCAGCGTGAAACAGTACACAGCCATCTGTCTGTCTGTTGATCTCTTTGCGTACATTCTGTCTGTCTGTATCAATTTTTCTATTTGCCGTTCTGTCTGACTGTGATTGTTTATATCTATCTAAATCTAATCTATCCGTCTCTCTGTTTATTAGACTATCTATCTGTCTGTATATCAGTCTGCATGTCTATTTGCATGTCTTTCTACATGTCTTTCTGCCTATCCACCTATATCAATATATCTCTCTATCCATCCATCCTATCCATACATATATCTTGTATTTATCTACATCTTTGTAAATATAACTCATATCTAGTTAACTCTTAACTAGTTAACTCTTATCTAGTTAACTCTTATCTAGTTAACTCTTAACTAGTTAACTCTTATCTAGTTAACTAACCATCTAGTTAACTCTTACTCTTAATTAGTTAACTACTTAACTAACCATATAGCTAATACTTAACTCATAACCACTCACCCATACTTAACTCCACCAATGCTGCATTTGCTGAATTCCATAACGTTACAAGTTAAAGTCCCAGTTTTATCTGAGAATATATACTTAACCTGCGTATATAAAACACAACTCAACGTCACATCAGCACAAATATCTAGGCTCATTAAATAAGTGGTTAGAGCGCTGGACTCGGACACAACAGGTCCAGGTTCAAATGTCGGATAGAGCAGTATTTCTGTAACTTGCTGCAACCTTTAGTAAGACTGTTAAATTGACAGCTACGTCCGAGACATCTTTTGTATAATTATAATAAGATAATCCTGACGTTAGACTTAACTGTTTTTAACTCGTTAGAGAAGTGGTTAGAGCGTTGGACTCAGATGCAAAAGATCCAGGTTCGAATCCCGGATACCAAATATAAACATCAAAATGATGCATTACATAAAGATTAAAATTAACATAAAATTTTATCTCGAGTTAATTAGCATGAATGAAGTGTAAATAAAATGAATGAACTTTTATATGAACACAAAGTTAAAAACATTACAATCTCGGATCAATTAAAATAAATTAAATGTAAATAAATAACAAACGAAAATAAATAAAAATGTATATAAATAACGCAAATAAATAAATAAAATTAAAATCTAAAAAAATAATTTCTGGAAATAAAAAATAAAATAAACACGTAAATAAATAACGCGAGTAAATAAATAAAATTAAAAAGTAAATAAAAAGAACGCACTTGTCCAAGCTCTTCATTTAAATTAGACGTCCGTGCAACAGCGGGTGTGTTACTGGCTGCATCATACATCTCATAATCCTAGCAGAGAGAAAGAGATAAGGTTAAGATTAAGGTTAAGTTAAGGTTATATAAGGTAAAGATTAAGGCAAAATAAAGTTAGGGTTATGTTTACATTTAACGTCTGGATTACCGAATTATATGAACGATGTCTCATATGTAACTTTGTCAATTAATAAATGATGTCACAAACATCTGTTAATTTAAGCGTCGTACTAAAGGGTGCAGCTATTTAAGTTTAACATCTGGATTACCATATTATATGAATAATGTCTCTGATGTAGCTGTCAATTTATGCGTCTTACTAAAGAGTGCAGTGAATTAGAGAAATCGTAGGCTATCTTGTAATCAGAGCTGGACCTGTTTATTTCGAATCAGCGCTTTAACCACTTCTCCAGTGTTCCTTGGCTAATTTATTTGTTAATAGTTCTAAGCAAATAAATGTTCATATAACAAACTGACAAGTGATTTAAAACATGAAAAAGAGAAAATATAACACAGCACAATTTTATATTAATTAAGATGATTTTAATAATGATGATGATAATGATGATGACAATGATGATGATAATAATGATGATTATAATGACGATGATGATGATGACGACGACGACGACGACGACGACGATGACGATGACGATGACGATGATGATGATGATGATGATGATAATGATGATGATGATATTGACTAACCATGCTAATGAAAATGGCTTGCATGAATCGTACTAGTTCCAGTGTTATCTGTAGACTGATAGGAATGAGATTATTGTACAGAATGACAAATGTTATAAAGTCTAGTACAGCACTCGACTTGGACTCTATAATAGCAAAAATACATTGTCTGTCTGCCTGTTTGTCTATCTATTCATTCATTCATCCATGTATAGATCCATCCAAAACCCATCCATTCATCCAAAACATATAAATCAATCTTTCCATCCATAAATCCATTCATTTATCTATCTACTTGCATGCTTGTAAATCTGTTTTGTCTGTCTATCTACAGTGTAATCCATCAACCCATCCATCCATCTATTTATCGACCCATCCATTCATCCATCAAAAATTCACTCAATGATCTACCCACCCACCCATCCACCCATCCATCCATCAATCAATCCACCATCCATCAAACCAAACTTACTCAAAAATTACAATTTAAATAATTTTCATGTTACACTGACAAAACAAAGTACTCTAGCTATACTTACTAGGCAGTACCAAGTACCAATGATCATGTGCGGACTGTGTTGTCCATACTTGATTAGCAATAGTACTTATCAACGCAAGTACAATAAGTATGGCAAATAACATTATAATCTACATAAAGACAAAATTTATTTTTACTTTTTATTTCATTCAGCAGGTGGCTGTAATGTTTCTTATTACGATTTTAAATTTTTGAAATTTGATTAAACGAATTAACAGTTGCATAACTGTCTTACTAAAGGATTCAGAAAGTTTAAGGGGAATTGAATCTCAAAGTGTAACGTTACACTAATGTTAAATTTACTAAGCATATAATACAGTAATTCAAACATTAAAAGTAACTTGCTGTGCACATCCTTTAGTAAGACGCTTAAATTGACAGTTATGTCCGAGACATTGTTCATATAATACAATAATCAAAACATTAAACTTAACTTGCTGCATCCTTTAGTAAGATGCTTAAATTAACAGCTACGTCTGAGACATCGTTCGAATAATATGGTAATCCAAACGTTAAACTTGCTGAATCCTTTAGCAAATTGACATCACCTGTCTATTGACCATTTTCTCAACAGTTGATCGTTTCAAAGGAACAGAAGTAGAATTAAGCATAAACTTAGTTTCATGTCCTGTATAAACTACTAAACCTAATGAGAAACAAGAAACGATAAACGATATAGCAGTTCCATGACAACTCGTGACTTTGGTCTATGACACTACGTCTACCAACATTTGGTCTACCAAAATTTGGTCTACTGACATTTGGTTTACTGACATTTGGTCTACAGACATTTGGTCTACCAACATTTGGTTTACTGACATTTGGTCTAAAGACATTTGGTCTACCGACATTTGGTCTACAGATAATTGATCTACAAACATTTGATCTACCCTAACTGTAACTCTTACAATAATCCTAACCCTAATCTTAACCCTAACTCTAAACCGAGCCTTAAATTTCAATACCAAAGTTCAATCTTTTGGATTCAAAAATAATAAAAGATCTAAAAAATACTAAAAATTAACAAATTTTATTTTACCAAAAATCCACTTAGTGTTTCTCAGCAGGGCCCCCCTCAATAGTAGCTGCTCCGGGCCAACCGGGTGAGATCTGAAAGATAGAGTATTACTTGCTGCACCCTTTAGTAAGACACTTAATTCAACAAAAATTAGTCTCTGTACTTGGACTCTATCACTCGCTGCGCCCTTTAGTAAGACGCTTAATTCAACAGCTATCAGAGTCTCTGTACCTGGACTCTATAACTTGTTACACCCTTTAGTAAGACGCTTAATTCAACAGCTGTCAGAGTCTCTGTACTTGGACTTTATCACTTGTTGCACCATTTAGTAAGAGGCTAAATTTTACAGCTATAAAAATCAGTAATTGAACTTTCGTAAATTTAGAGTTGACTAGGGGTTACTAAATTCATTGACTAAGCCGCGTTGTCGAGATAATATATTCGCGGCCATTTTGTCAGTGTACCAAATTACTCAAAATCTAAAAACGCCGTAAAATAAAAAGAAAAAGAAACAATCTTACGTTTGTGCGTTAGGCTTTAGAGTTCCTACAAACTGATACAAATGAGCATGAGGCAATTCACAATGCAACGTCCCACCCAGTGATAGCATGTCTTCACTCGTTATATAGCGAGATGTGTATGTTATACCCTAGAGATATAAACAAGCTGACGGGTAGACAGACAAAGACAGAGAGATGGATATAGATAAAGCCTCTATATCTCTATAGATATAGATGAATAGAATGATGAATGATGAAATGTATGGATAAATAAAAGGATAGATGAATAAATGGATGGATGAATAACAGGATGGATGAATAAAATGATGGATGAATAAAAGGATGGATGAATGGACATTGGCTCTGATAAATTATCAACTTAAATCTACTAAATATAGTTGGGTTTATTTTCTGCTGAAAGGCACATCAGCACATATTGCAACTTAATAGTCACAAACTTAGTAGTTGCAATCACCTTTATCTATCACTATTTTCTTTCAGAATATAAATTAGTAATAGTTTTATACTTAGGTGATTGCTTCCCCCCTATCATTCCCAAAGAAAAATTATTTACTGCTCTGCTGAGTTAAGAGTTAAGCGTTCTCTCGTCACTTGATTTATACATGCACGGTTCATAACTCGTCACTTAATAGTCTTGATTGTGCTGATGTGACGTTAACTATAAAGCTATAAAGAAAGGAGTTCAGTACCTGTCTGATTTTTAAGTTAGTTTCTCCGTCTAGATTAGACGTCTCAACGTAGCACATGGCCTTAGGTTCACTGATAAAAAAAGAAATCAAAATCTGTCAATTTAACTAACTTTAACTGTTAATTTAGTTAGCCATCAATTTACGCGTCTTACTAAAGGGTGCAGCAAATGACAGAGTCCAAGTACAGAGACTGATAAGTCTCAAAATATATTACTCAAAATATAAAACATTTATCACAATTCAAGGTTTATGATAACAATGACAGTAACAAACACAACAATAATAATGATAACAATGTCAACAGTGATAACAATAATAATAATAATAACAATATCAGCAGTGATAACAATGAGAGCAATGATAACAATGATAACAGTGATAGCAATGATCATACAATAACGATAATGATAATAATGATAACAATAATAATGACGCTGAGTGTCTGACCTTGAAGAAAGCAGTACAAGGTCAGCAGGAAAGAACTGCTGGTCTAAGACTTTAACAATGTCTCCAACCTTCACCTCTCTCCACTCTATCTCTCTCCAGTCACCATCTCTCAAGACTAGCAATCAATCCATCAATCAATAAATATATTGATCGATTAATTGATTGATTGATCAATCAATTAATAAATCAGTCGATCAATCAATCAGTCAATTGATCAATCAACCAATTAATAAAACACTCAGTTAATAAACCAGTTAAATGATCAATTAATTGATAAATCAATCAACCGATCAATGAATAAATGAATTAATTAAACAATTAATTATCAAGCAATAAGTCTATCAACCAATTAATATACCAATCAATCATTCAATCATTATCAATATAATTGGATTAATATCAATCCAATCAATCGATCAATAAGTAATTAATAAATCAATCAGTTGATCAATCAATAAATTCCACGAAAAATTCTTGATTAAGGCAAATACTGATTCATACAACTTATCACTCTTCCTCAGTCAAAACTACCACTCATTTCACTGAGTACCCCGGGGGCATGGACGGCTGAGTCAACCTCGTAAAAGTAGCCAAGAACTGAATCCAGTACTTACCTAAAACTTTTCTTTTATTAGTCGCATCGTCTGCTCTTCTCCTTTTCTAAACAAATAAATAAACATATAAACGAACAAACGTATAAATATATTTATACCTTATACGTTTTTTGTTTATAAACAAATAAAACATATAAACCCAGAGCCCCAGAGATATGTTTACAAGTTAATTAATCTAACCAAGAATCTAACCCATAACCTTATGGTTCCTATAGTAAAAATACATGTACACAAAAATCAGTGAACAGAAAATTGATCAAATATATTCATATAAACACTTGTTCAAACTATTAACTTTCCGTATATTAACTTTTATCTATTTAGTTACAAATGCAATTTATTATACATTGAATTGCATTGAGATTAATATTAATAAATTAATATAATTTTTAAAACGAAATATAAATAAAATTAATTCAAATATTTACTAAATCTTCAAATATTTCTTTGAGAGCAGAGAGAAAGAGAATCATCAACAGAGGCACAGCAGTGGTGTACTGACCAGTGGGTGATACACCGGGGATTTGCTACATAACAAACGTCACATCAGCACTAATATGTTAATAATATATATCACTTGTTATTAACGGGAGCATAAAAGGGTTATTAATGTACAGAGTTGTTTAAAGTCATATCAGCACAAATGAGTTGTTAAGTAATGCGTTCTGAACTGAGAATTATCACAATAAGAAAAAATACAGCATAAAGTATTATACAGTATCACATCAGCACAAAAAAGTGCATTAATGTATAACTTTTATTGTTTAAGGTCACATCAGCACAAAAAAGTGCATTAATGTATAGCTTTTACTGTTCAACATCATATCAGCACAAAGGGGTTATTAATGAAGGGGTTTGTCCAAAAAGAGTTATTAATGTAGAGAGCTTGATGATTAATGTCACATCATCCAAAAAGAGTTACAAAGTGATGTATTGTGAACTGTGCACTTGCTTAACCTCAATTAATTTAAAAAAATATTCACTTATTGTTTAATGTCACATCAGCACATTTATCAACATATTTTAAACTGCGCATGTATAAATCAAGTGATGAGTGAACGCTTCACTCTTCATGCAGCATAATAGTAAATAAACCAAATTTATCTAAATTTATAACAGACTTACCTGCAGTGCTCCAATGAGAAGAAAGAATAAATTAGCGTAACGTCTGAACTGTTCAAACAAGAACTTTGGCAGAAACAACAGTGGACTGTACTTAGCAGTACTGTATAGTAAGCAATTAAATAAAAACTTAACGTCACATCAGCACAAAAAGTATGCATTGCAAACTGTGTGTGTATAAATCAAGTGATGAGTGAAGGCTTGAACCAAGCATAAAACTTTAACCGATAGACAAATGATTAGTATATCTGTCGTCTAATCTAGAGATCCTAGATTCAAATCACGTTCGAAGCAAATTGAATTTTATAAAATCTGAATATCCAAAATATCAAACAGAAAATGTAAAAATACTAAAAACTCGTAAAATATCACATTTCGTTTAGTAAGTATACAAAACAAAACACACAATCTCGGTAAATATACAATTTAGTAAATATCCAAAACTGCAGTATGTACAATCAGGAAATACAATATAAGCCAGTTATCATATCAGATAGAGAATTGCGCTGTGTTCATTCCTAACTTAATAGATGCCACATGACACTGTCCAGTGGATCCAATGCATTAATCATTCGGTAATAAAGTACAATATATATTTTTCTAACAGACCTTTGTATACTTTATATAACCTATTGCATTCGTCATCTGATATAGTATACACTATGAAAAATTTAAAAAAAATATGACACTAATAAAAATAACAATAATATTAATTAGAAATACACCAGTTGACACAAAAATGATAAAAATAATAATAATAATAATAATATTAATAATAAAATAATAATAATTTAACACAAAACTACCATACACAATAATATCAAGAAATAGTCCACAATTAAAAACTATCACTGAATAATACAAAATCCAAACAAGGACTACCTGATCTTATTAGAGCAGTATTTACTCGGCTGTGCAGAGTTTAGTAAAACGATGCGTAGTTTATTTGCGTCAGTGATAACTTGGACTTGAGATGAGTCTATGTCCACAGTACCTGGGGTAAAAGTTTCTATTTTAACACAAGTCTCATTAGAGAAGTGGTTAAAGCGCTGGACTCAGACGCGATTGGACCAGGTTCTAATCCCGGATAGGTCAATATTTCTCTAACTTACTGCACACTTTAGTAAGACGCCTAAATTGACAGCTACAACTGAGACATCGTTAATATAATATGGTAATCCAGAACGTTAAACTAAATTTAACACAAATGCTCCCATTATAAATTACTACTTTAAGATATTTATTGATTTATAACGCAAAAATCTATTTCTTAAGGAATACGTTTACATCTTTATAGGATTGTATTTATTTTGATAGAAATATGTTTATAATACAAAAACTGTTAAAATACAATTACAAATTCATACTTTAAAATCTTTATTGGATAACATAATTCATTTTGTTATAAATAATACATTATAATACGTTATAATACGTTTATAATACAAAAACTTTTTAAAAATTATAAACGATTGTATAATTTAAGTTTTACGATTTATTTAATCTATCTTTATAAATACAGTTGGTAATAATTATTGCACTTATTAAATTGCAGAATAAATATTTCGACATGAGATGAATTAAATATTATAAATGTATTTGTTTTGAAACAAATACTTTTATAATAAAAGCAGTTTTTAAATATTATGAAAAAAGTATTTGTTTGGAAACAAACACATTTAGAATACAACTTATACAAGTACGTTTTAAATATTTGCTAAAGTATTTGATATAAATACTTTTACAACTGAATAATTACAAAGACTTGGGGGTTGGGGAGTGGAGGGGCAAGCTCGTATAAAACTAAAACTTATTTTTATTTCTAAATGGGGAAGTAACCCACCTTCTTCAGAAGCAAAGTCATGTAAAGTAACATAATCACCCATGCTCTATTTTATTACCATTAACTTATGTTAGGTCATTTATATTTTAACCTTATCACTCTTTTAAATTGTTATATAAAATTATTTTTCTCATATTCACCGCTACGCTGGTGCATTTAATTTAATTTTATTGTCATTTATTTTACTTTGAATTTGATTTTCTGTATATTTTACTTGTCAACCACTTAATTAATCACTTAAAATCTATATATAAAAATTAACATCACTACAAATAGACTGTTAACATATAACTTAATAAACTACTCAAAACATTGACTACAAGTAGTCATATTATTGACATGACTATACACCTACTAGGACATAATATTACTTGTAACATAACTACGTGATGCCTGTGTTTTAGCTCATATATATCAACTAGCTATATACTATGTCAATAACAGATGCAATAAACTGCAGCTAATCAAACTGTCAATATACAGCATATATACAAAGTGTGCAAAAAAATAAACCCCTTAGTGACTTTCAATAACTAAGCTAAAATAAATATTTTTTCTCAAAATTTTGTCAGTTTGTAAAAGGAAATTTAACATCTAAGTGCAAAATTTCAGTTGAATATATCAATTCGTTCAAAAGTTATGAACTTTCAACAAAAAAACTTCAAATTTCATTTTAACCAAGCTCTATAATAGAGCAGTCTCATAATTTTATGATTTTTTGTCAAATAATTTGCTAATTTTTTTTAAAACGGGTATTTTATGAGCAGAGTATCTGTATAGATAAAGTAGATAACAAAAATAGCCTTTATCTGTTCTTATCTGAGCCAAGAATCTCTTTCTTGTTGACAATACGGATATGTTCATGAAATTATTTGGCAAATCAGCGCAAATCTGTTGCTCATCAGTTTTCATTCTGTGGTGATTTTTGACTTTTAACTATGATGTAAGCTCATGATATTTAGTGGGGATTGCTTAATGATCCTGGTAGTCCCAATGGTTAATATTGGACAAATATTTCAAGAGTATTTACCTCTTTTAATGAGGCAATTGCTAAACTTCAACAATCTTGAAAACACTGGCATGATTAAATTTAAATTTTAAGTTTTTTTGTAGAAACTTCATATCTTTTGAACAAGTTGAGATATCAAAGTAAAATTCGGAAAGACAAAATTTTGAGCAAAAATATTTATTTTTGGCTTAGTTATTGCAAAGTCGCTAGGGATAATTTTTTTTGGCTCACCCTGTATAAATAAATATCTTACTTGATGTAATATTGGTATAGAGATAAAAATAGCCCTCTAATATTAATCAACTTAAAAAATTGTTCAATAAGAATGAGCAATGAATTACTCGTTGTGAAAATTATATTTTAATTAACTGTTGATAACATTAACTGTTAGAATTATACACTATATAGTAATTCTCTAGATGTTAGTATATTGGTCTGGATACAACACTGAAGTAGTGAGATAAGGTTATAAACTATTGATAACCTTTCAAAAAGTTTATAAGTAGGCTTAATGAAAGAATGAAATTTTCAATCGTTGATGCATACTGATTTTAAAGGGGTACATTATATTCCAGTAACACCCAATTTATTAAAATCAAAAAAGGTCTTTTCAAGCAGTAATACAAAACAGGATAGAGCACTTAAACAATGCAAGTATTTAAGTATTACTGTAATATTAATTATAAAAAATCTCTCTCCCTCTCCGGCTCCCTCCCCCTCCCTCCCTCCCTCTCTCTCTCTCTCTTTCTCTCTCTCTCTCTCTCTCTCACATACCTTCAGTTTGAGACACATTCTCTACACGCCTGTCCATATCTCTCAGTGCGTATTCCGTATTAAATAAAAGTATGATCAATCCAAATACTTGAACTAATTAATTAACTAATTAATAATATTGCAGTATATAATATCAATATTTACATATATCATCGTTAAGCTAATATTAAGTAAATAATTATTTACATACTCTACAATTAATATCATTAAGAAAAATAATCAACCAAATATATACAATTAATTAATTTAAATATTATTCATTAGTTTCATCTTCTGCGTTTCAAAGTTGTAATGAATTTCTCTGAAATTACACAAAATAAATAAATAAATAAATAATAGAATATATTAAATATCAGATATGTACTGTAATTAAATTATGAATTTTTAATTGTAAATTGTTATACTTTAATGATTATAGTTTTATAAAATTATAGTGATTATGTATTGATTATAAACTATGTTTACGTTTAACGTCTGAATTACCTACTTGTCAATTTAAGCGTCTTACTAAAGGGCGCAGCAAGTTAAGTTTAACGTCTCGATTACCGTATTATAGTAACGATATCTCAGATGTAGCTGTCAATTTAAAAGTCTTACTAAAGGTTACAGAAAGTTAGAGAAATAGTGATCTATCCGGGACTTGAACCTGGAAATATTTCAAATCCAGCGCTCTAACCACTTCTCTAACGAGCCTTAATTTAGAGCAAAATCGTCTGCATCAAACTCGTCCTAAATCAATCTAATTAGGGTTTGGGTTAGAATTATTAATTACGTTTACAGTGTAATTATTGTTTATGGTTATAGACAGGTTATAATTAAAATTCAATATTAGGGTTAGATCAGTCTTAACTTATTTCGTTTTGTAGCTAACTCGTCGCAATTTCTTGTAAATTATCTCAATCATTATAAATAAAAAAATTAAGTAATTTAATCTTAAAAACACTTTAAAAAAATTTAATACAACAATATAAAACTATATGGCACCGCCCCCCCCCCCCTGCAAACAAAAATTAATACAATTTTATATTATCAAATAGGAGTTGTTTATTTTAAAATTCTCGACTATCACCCCCACCCCACCACCCAGCCACCGAGCCCCATGACTGGCAACTGGTTATTCCTAAAAATAATAATTTTAATTAATCTACAATTAAGAAATATTAAAATTAAACCTAAAACGCGCGTAAGTCGCCTTTTTATCTCTAATTCTATATCCCGCGTCAAATATATTATACCATAATTATATTACTGTTATAATAAATAGTAATTAATTTAATTAATTAATTTAATTAATTAATTTTTTAATTAAATGTAACATGTTAAATAATTAATTTTATTACCTATAGAGGGCGCCATTGTAGTTATTGTCAGGGAAACAGAATAAATAAATCGATTTCATTCATAGCTCAAATTTCTTTCAAATCGTCAATTTTTGTACCAAATGTTCAATTAAATATTGTAGGAGAGCAAAGTAAACTCTGTCGCGCATCGTCCCTCCCTTCCCTGCCAATGTTTGCCATATGCATCATAATTCAAGAGCTGAAGTAAACTGTATGAATCAAAATTTTCACTGTTAATTACGCCACCTGCTCGCCCCATGTTCCAATTTGAATAGATTAATTATAGCCTGTTTATCCAATCTGTCCTAGGCCACACTGATTATGTACGACACATCTCAAGACGAGTATTATCCAAGAGATGCTTAAAAAACTTTTCATTGCGCTAATAAACTCAATTGCAGTATTGAAAATAATCAGTGATTATCTCTAATGTTGACAAACGTTACGCTTTGTTTACATTTTGTTTTGAGCATTGAATTTATGTTTTTTTATGATTAAATTATATTTTCGATCTGTCTGTCAATTTCTTCAAAAAATAATGATACAAACGGTTGTAAAATATTTATTTTTCACGTCCATATTCCTTATTAGGGTCTAACGGGTCAATTTACCATATATAATACATGCACAAGCCTCCGGGAGGGCTCTGATTAATTAACAGCGAAACTGACAATTCTTGTTTTGTATATCGATGAAACGTATTAAATTCAGCAAGATAATTATAACAAGTGTTTCAGAAGTTATAATAATGATATTTACATTTATTTTTGTGATTTTTTTCCTCAATAAATGATATTGCGCGCATTTGACACAAGAATACGGAATAATGTCAGCAATAATCACTGATTATCGCGTTAAACGGCCGATTTGGGTATTTAGACGGGACACGATTTTGATATAAATATTGACCTAATTAACAATGGCGCAATGGAAATATTTCAATTATAGTTTAAATATAGAATTGATGATTATCTTTAATTATGCGATAATCATCCATGACGCAGTGAAAATAAGCGGAAGTCTGATCTGAAGAGCAGTATTGAGAGATAATCATTGATGGAGCAACTGGTTAATAGTCACTTTAACTCCCTTTCCTCGGTTAAGACAGCAGTTACTACCTACTGACAATTTTTGAGTTGGATCAGTGATTGGATGTAGTGGGAGCTGGGTGTGGGGGGGGGGGGGGGG
>JAQIXG010004093.1:0-13496 GCA_034700105.1 Oconnorella tubifera
ATAAATTTTAAATCGCTTTACTTATTAGATTTGCGTTTACTCAATTACAATATATACAGAATTCAATATATCGTAAAATAAGTAAGAAAAGCATAAAAAGTATAATATGTTCTCAGTACAGTATGTATTTATGATAAATATTATGCCCAGATTTTAATGACTGAAGATTAAGATTGGAAATACATAAAATACATAAGATCAAATTTAAAATACATCAAAAATATAGTGCAAGATTGAAAATTCATCTCTACTTTTAATGGGAAAGAGTTGGTTGGTTTTACTTGATAAAAAACTGAGCGAATCTTCAGACAAAAGCTTGGAGACCAAACATCAGATGCAATTATTTCTAATCCTTCGAATGCGCACTCTAATGCAGAAACATTGCTAAGTAACCTAACAAAAGAACTTTATCTCGTCGTGTCAAAGACGATATAGAAGCAAAGAGAAAGAGCTGTCGTGAGACAGTCATAATGTTGGAAAAAAAGTGACAAAATAGATCTGGATGTACATTAGAAACGTATGAGATCACCTGCTCAATGTAAGTTTCATTTCTTTTATACAGATGGCAAGGTAGAATCTATCAAATTGTGTCTTGCGGTACTTAATTTAATCAATAATCGCATCAATTATTCAATAAAAAGTTAGGATTCAATTAGGACCATGAGAATTATGATTATAAATCGCACAATTTAGATGCAATCATTTCTCCTACCGTTCTTCTGCCCAGTCCAAAATAACTCATCAACAGCCCACTGTCAATTTGACACAATTAGATTACTCAAATAATACCGTACATTGTAACTAAAATAAATCTTACTAGCATTGACTTATTATTGAACTGTTTTAGTTCATGTATTTAGAAATCATTTAGATTTAATAATTATTACTCTACTTAAAATTTCTGTCGTTTCAATTTAACTAAATGAAAATTTATACACTATATGATATTATCTACCGTCATAATCTTTACTAAATCTCTTACGATTTTCAACATTTTTCATCTTATATTTTCTTTCTACGTATCTGAAAATGTGTTGCTAATGCAACAAGACGAAGATGAAAAAATTGTTTATAAGAAGAAGACTAGTGTAGACAAGTCGCCAATATTCAGTCGGCGACGACGAGTCGTTAACATCAGCGCAGACATCTCAACACAATATTTCCAAAGCGACGTCCATTATAACGCGACTCTTGTCCTTCGCGCGTGCGCAACATGACTCACACGTCACCCCCCCCCCCTCCGACCCCCACCCGTGTTCTAACTCCCTCCCCCACTCCTTTAACGTCTGCAGTCAAGACACTAAAGATAGAAGATTTTCAACGTCTAAATCTGACTTTATTTAATCCGGCTTTTTTGTCACAACACGCGTCAAAAGCAAATGTCTAACGGATGTTAAGTGAAAAATTAGTTGATTTTTTTCCACCTAAAATAGATTAAACAGATCGGATGACTTAAATGTTGACTTGGCTTTATGATTATAGTTCTGATATGTGAATAAGATGTTACGTGACTCGAGTCTAAATAACAAGTTTGAAGCGAAGTTAATATAAATATAAAATTTGAATAGTAGATGCGTATATATAATATAAAAGTAATATAAAATATAGATATGTAAATGTAAAAGTAATAAAGAGCAGCTGAATATTGTTTTTGAATTTCTATGCTTTTGTTGTAAATTAGGATTAGACCATTGTTTCGGGTAAAATATCAAATTATACATAAAGTCAAACATTGGTTTCTTGATATTTTTACTTTTATATATTTCATGAAACGTTAATAATCATTTTATGAAACTAGCATTAAACAACAAGTATACCATCCACAATAACATTACTTGGTTTGCTATTCTTAAGGGAGCCTACATAAACTTAATAGTCATCTAAATATCAACCTCGTTTTACTAAGTTGAAATATGGAAATATTGAGTAAAACATCAGATTTTAAAACTAGCAGTCTGAACTATAGTATCTGAGGGATTATGAACTGATTCCTGTATTTGTCGCAACTTTTCATTCTCAAGATGTATCTATCCTCTTTGACAGTTAAAGAAGTATTAATCTATTTATTTTATTACAAATCTAATAAAACCATCTTAAAAATGAATAAAAACAGCTGGTAACGGTTAAATATAGCCAATAAGTTCTAAATAGGGCAGCTGTTGATGCAGCTGTTGCAGCAGCTGTAGGTATAAAACAGCAAGGTGCAATTAACTGATATTACTAAGCAGGTTTTATTTTCGCATTACCAGGTTTAGCTGACATATCAAGCAGATAGCTCAGTTTTAGCATCTTCCATTATGGCTTATTAAGTTCAATTCAGATAAACAATACTCATACGTTATCTGCGACTGTCTCCGCGACAATCTCAACGACATAGCAACTGTATCAGCGACTATTGGTGATACAGGTAAATACTAAATGTCAATTAATTGATATTTAAATATGCTATAAAATGACTGCTAGGAAACCTAAGAATAGGTCACATAAATGCAGTTAAAATTTCAATCAGAATTTCAACATAAACAAATACATTCTTTGCAACGAATTTTTACTTGTTGATTTATTTTTAAGCAGATCATATTTAAGTATTTGTGAACGATAATAGATATACATAATATATGCAAATATATAAATAAATGAAACAGTGCATAAAGATATACAGGCATATAATTACCAATGCCAGTATACCTTATAATTTGATTGATTTATTACGATCATTAATAATTTCAATGAAAAACAAGTGGATTTTTACAAATTATCACCAAATATTAATGTTTAAATTAGACATGACAAATTAGACAAACTATTATGGTGTAAATGCGACAAAATACTAATGTTTAAATTAGGCTTTACATCTAAAAGCAGCTGCAACCAGAAAGAATCTGGAGAATCTTTTAGTGCAACTGATTTGACATGATTTAACATGATAGCAGCTAAGCAGAAGTCCATAAGATGAAAAAGCTATAGGACTTACAATAGGAAATATTTATCAATCTGACATAGGAGATATTAAGTTTTAATAAGCATTAGTTTTCCAGAAAAATATCCTCAATTACAATATTGATAAACATGATCTTAATCTTTTAAAGAGTATCAAAAATATCTTTAGATTACTAGTATGCATCTGGAATTTGAATATCAAGTAAAAGAAATGAAATAAATACTTTTAGAACAACTGATTTATACTAAAAGCATTAAAATATTAATAAGAAAATTCTGATCCTAGTCATACTATTTTCATGCCAAAAAAGTATAATAAAGTAAATGCAAATTTGTAGATGACTTATCATAAATGAAATCAAGTTTAGTTTTGGCATTTATGGTAACTGATTTGCATTTAACTAATCAAGAATAATTAGTAAGTTCATAAGAATGTTCAGATTGTTACAGATACTGTACAGTAAACAAAATCTAGGCGTATCAGCATTTGGTATTAAAGTAATAATGATCTTATACTTATTATTGTTTGTCATATCACATTCTATTTACAGCATATTATTCTTTCTTTCTCATTGATATTCACTATTCTTTATCCATCTTTTACATTCATTTAATGTTTTACACTTTATTTTCTCTCTTTTTTCCATGTCCCACAACAATCACTCTCTGTTCATCTTTCAATCTCATCCCTCTTGACTCTATCCATAATTCTATCCATTCATTCCATGATCTAATCATCCTTCATCCCCCCTTTTTCATCCATCCCTTCATTATCATTTATAGGACATCTCGCTGCTGGATGCTAAATGCATCCCAGCTCGCATCGCTACCCGTCATATCCTTACGGGACTTAAAACAGCAAGGCAATGCTGTTAGTAGAGTAGTAGAAGTATTAGTCGTAGTAGTAGGACGGAGTGAAATGCGGCGCGATCATAAATCAGAAGTATTGACCGAGGAGCTAGAGACTGCATAAAACGCAACGCGGTCGGTTGCGAGAAGAGATCTGTTGAGAAGTCATGGTCATATAGAACATTACAGTTTTCAGTCATGGTCATTTTCACGATTTGGTAAATTAAATAACTATAGTAAATAATCTATTTTTAAAATCTATTTATTTGTTTTCCAGTAATACAAAAAATCAGATAGTAAATTGAATAATAAATATATTATTCTAGAGATAAATAAAACCTCTAGAAAAAGTTCTACAGAAATTATAAATAGAAAAAAAATGTGCAAGATAGTTACTGTACGAATTTCTTAAACAACAATTGATACTTTTTTCGAACAAGTAGCAAAGATTTATTATTTAATAATTAATATACTGCAAAAACACAAAAAGGACATGTAGGACAAAAAGGACTTATAATCAAAAGGACTTATAAATTAGATACATGTATTTATTGCATGTGTTATGCAAATATGTATTTTATAAGGAATCGACATGTAAAAATTTGTATGGATAATGGATTTATTCAATTAAAGGATAGATATCAAATAAGAGAATAAAATACAGCAAACATTTCAAGTTTGTTACACTAAAATAACGCACTCAAATCAGTCAATTAATTATTCAACTAATTAAATACCAGTCAAATAATACAATTAAAGTGCATTTAACTATCAGAAAGTTGACATTACACACAATATTATCATACTATTATGATAATAGTCATACTATTATACATAAAAAATAAAATTTCATTTTAGTTTCCTAATCGATACAGAGAATATTCTGAATAATGAGCAGGCATTGTATGATTCTAAAGTGTTATTTATGTTGTTGTTGTGTCTGGAATACACAGCAGCTAACCAATTTTTTAACATCATATTTAATATTGATATCTTCCAATGATACAATCCATATGGGGAATATGCGGTACTGTTTTACATGATCGCGAATATTTTATGGTTCACCCATGAACCTATTATCATTCTGGATAGAACAAAAATAGATTTTTTTTGACAATATAAGTTTAATTTTTCTAAAGCATGTTCTACATCTAGAAAAAAATTCACTAAAATTCATTACGTTTATTTTCTGTCTGTATTGATATCAAAATGTTGATGAATATTTAAAAACAAAAAGTTGATTTATTCAATTAAATCTTTACATAAAAAGAATTAGATACATGTATTTATTGCATGCGTTGTGCAAACATGTATTTTATAAGGAATCAACATGTAAAAATTTGTATGGATAATGGATTTATTCAATTAAAGGATAGATATCAAATAAGGGTTACTGGTTGCCAAATAAGTAGCTGTTATAAAATGAAATGCAACCATACCTGAAATTATTTAGACAGAACTAAAGATAATAAAAATAGCCATATCACTGACATAAAATAAATATCAAGTATAATCAAATCTGCTATAATGTAAGCAAACTTGAGACTTCAGTGTATAAAAATTTGACAAGAATAGTTTCATCTGAAACATTATCAGCTTATGTTATGAATCTTAGATTACAAAAAACAATGTTTAATTCAATCAAAAAATTCATATTATTAAAGAAATACACTAACAAAATTATATCGATAGAAAATATATAGTAATAAAAATAAACAATGATATTACTGAAATACACATACACATACAAATACACATGACATACATAAAACATGTATTTTATGTTTTTTATGTATTACATAAACACGATAATAAATTGCTGATTTACAATACACGTTTTGTTATTCTATTGGTAATTTACCAACACAACAACTAAATAACAAGTCTAAATATTTCACAGTAACTTTTTGAAAATGAACCAACAGTTCATATCTTAAACGCAATATAATACATGAAGATAAAAACTAATGCTAACTTTACTGTCACGAAACCTTAGTTAATCGTTAAAAACTATCCTGAAAAAACTCATCAAATGAGAAGCCTACAAAAAATGATTAGCCTAATTATGCAGCTACACAATAACCTCAACTGGTCATTCAACTCTCGTCCTGCTGGCTCCCACCGCCTTAACCCTTTCGCAATTTATCACCAATAGAAAATAATCGTAGCGTTATGATCGCAATGATTTACTTTACAAATCAGTGATTTACATTATCAGTTATTCATCGTCTTGTTTATTATGCCTGAAAAATTACTATCGATTCATTCAATGATTCAGGTAAAAAACTGTGACAAATTCATGTTTTAATTGATGATTTTAATTCAAATTAAGTTTGTTAATTCCTTCAAACAAATAAGAACAAGGGAATTATTACGAATAATAAATCTTTCTTTTCATATCAAGTTTGACATTATATTTAATGAGAAATTTTAGACTTAAAATACTGCAAAGTAGTTTTATTGTATATTAAATATATAATATCTCCACACCAGTGGTATCATATAGTACTACCGGTGAGTCTTGAAAACAATAAAATTAATCAATTTCACAGCTACGTTAAGTCAATGAAAGAAAAACCGGAATAAAATGCCTATGTTCCACACAAAGGTTTTCTATAGAATCCTTTGTAACAAAAGCTCTGATATATCATAGGTTGGAGGTTTGTGACATTATGTGACTGAGCAAAAGATATCATGTCACATCAGTAACATTCTATATAGACGCTTTTAGCAGATTTAAACAATGGGACAACTTTTCTTGCGTATAGTACCTGAGCTCGCTGCATGACATTAACCACGGCATTGCACACCCCATACAAGGATGATTTCCTTCACTTTCACAACATTCAATTCAAACATTTTCAGGAAACATCATCATAAAGTCATAACGATATGAAAATTCATCAATGCAGTGAAAATTTAAAGACTTCAGTGTTTAAGATTTCCTGCTGTTAATCACAAAATGTGGAAAATAAAGGGAACATACATGATTGCATGTATTATCGGATGAGACAACCAGACGGCGCCACGCTATTATCATGATATTAACTTTACATATAGAAATAAGAAACTCCAGATAATTATTTTTCATAGTAATCTTTACTACTGGTACACTGAAAGAAAACTGGTAGAAAAAGATGAACAGGTATAGGCTAAATTTAATGAAGATGCAAAATAATATTTGAATATTCTATTAACTTGTAAGGGTTAATTATAAATGCGCAATAAAGAAATACGATAAGTGGTCTTAATTGATCTTTATCATTGGTATACTAAAAAACATTGGATAATGATATCAAAAAACCTTTATTTTAGGGCTCTATCAAATATTAGCTTTGTATTCGCTTCGGGGCCGAGTAAATGAACTATTCATATTCGGCCGAATAAATTGCAGTGACCGGAAATGAATAGTCCAGTTCACGGCCATAGCGATGGGACGTTTAACTATAACACTCAGGGACTTTTACAATGACTAGTTTTAGACATTCCAAGTTTGTTCATGTTTTTATTCGCTACATGTATATACAGATAAAATATTTTATTTTGAAACACCGGATCACTATTGCATTAGACCAAATAGTTATGGTTACTATTCACATTCGGACAAAGAGTAAAAATCACTCTTCAATACAGCCCTATTTTATTTTATCTTTTGTGAAGCATTAAATTTCATACTGAAAGTTGTCCCACTTAAAGATATTACTATACGACAAGAAAGATTATTGCCTTGGCTCAAGTGTCTATCAAGCAGAAAGATTAATAGAAACCTGTGTTTTTTTAATAAAACTAGGCCATCTTCTGTAGCGTTTGAAATGTGGAACGAGATCGATTATTTGATTGATAGACACTGCATATCAAATAATTAGTTTAGCAACAAATGAGGACAGAAGAAAGGGTTACACAAATCATTGGAAACTTTTATAAATATTTTATTTCAAATTTTATCCAATGTACCTATATTGTAAACAGAAGTCATTGAAATATATAGTAGGATAGGATATTATATTATAGAATAATAGCAAGGTGACAAGTATGCTTTATAGCATATTATGTCAAAAAATCGCTTACATATATATAGATTACATAGCTTTTATTAACGTTACGATGTAAATAACTTTCACTATAAAAATTTATATCCTGAAACTTATTTATGTATTATATATATTTTTTTATATATTATCTTATTTATTATCTTACCATAACGTAATTATTTAATCGCAATATTAACACATCAATATTGAGATTAACATAACATTAACATATATATTATAGCATAAAACATTTGAGTTTTATGCTACAATATATATGTCTAACTGAGCAACAATAGGATACAAGATTTTCTCTTATACTCTGAAAAAATTATTTTTTGTAAATAATAACAAATATTACATTTGTACTAACATATCTGCAAGATAATCACTCAAAAAGCACATTTAAATATTGCCCAACAACCAATCAATAATCCCTTCAACCATCCACTGGATTTATGCCATCATAACTTTTTACAACACACCACATCAACGATTTTCATTCAAACAGTTCGTTCAACTTAACAATGACTTCATTCAACATTTTCATTGGCTTACGAATCACAAGTCACCTAAACCAAGTCGATCAGGCATGGATCATTGAGCAGAGGTATAATTTCTGTTAAATTATATAGCAATGAAAGTCTCTTGGACGTGGGACAAGAAAGGATGCACATTCATTGAAGGGCACTTAGTAACAGGTGCAGAGAGTCAGTGAATTGCAATTTGAATGCGGAATCATGAACTAACTGTGAATGAAAGGCTGGAATTGTCTTGATCTAGGAACGTACACCTGTGAATTAGATATCAGTATGAGGAGAAGTTTACTTGCTTGTAGTATAGGATGAACATACTGGAAAAGATAAGGACAGTGGTAATCGGTAATACATACTCTCTTGAGGCAGGTTCACGGTGGAAGAGATTTTACGCAAAACATGCTAACATGGAAAGAAAACGTGTTGGAGTGTCGTTGAACTGCCCACTAACACAAAAAAGACACTATCGATACTCGAATAACAATTTCCACGCGAGCAAAATCGGAGAGTCTACTGTATGTTTTCTTGCACACGGGATACTTTTACCTGTGTCTTATAAATGCAAAATGTGGATCAATATGAACCAGCTTTTATTATTATGACTTACTCTCATGACAAGCTTTTGATTCCATCTTTATTTACTTGTTTGTATATTACGAATATATAATACTATATTTCATATCATCAATATATAATTCTATATTAATTTTTAAATCTTGATTATTAAATAATTATATTTCTAAGTAAAAACCAATCAAGTTTTTAATAATGATAGAAAATTTCAAGTTAGTTATCTTCTCTTAACTGGAAGTCAAAATCTAAAGAATTGGACTTCACTGAGCGAGTGCATCAATTACTAAGATCAGAAAAAGAATCATCCATCACGGAGCTCCAGGGATCTCAAATAGTCTCAAACAACAATTTCTTCATCAATCGATCAATCATCATTCAACCCTAACCTGTCAACCTGGATAAAAATTCTGACAAAATCATGGACGCTGTCATCTAATTAAGGAGCAAGAAACAAGTAGCATACAAATAACTGTGTTAATGAGTGTCGTACATAAAATTAGCACCAAATATTCTTGACAGTTCTTATTGGGTTACTGGAGACAGTATTCAAACAAAGATTGTACATTGTAATCATTTGTGTCATTAACTCTTAACATGTCTGAAGGATATTTTATTTGCTGGGTATTTGAGTAACTTATGATTTTATTTGTTGATAAAAGTAAAAAGATGATGTATATAACTACATTAATTATAAGAGAGTAAACTATAGATATTGAATAATAAGACCTAAGTTACCGCATGGATAAGAATGAAATGATCTCAGATTGCAAAACTGCATATACTGTTTCTTTGTCATGTGGTTATTATTTAGGAGCACCCTGTAGATTACCCCAATAAACTGTAATTAGATAATAATTTTATACTGTCCAAGAAGAGTTACAATTTTTTAAATACTTTCATTGCAATATTAATTATATTGTAAATCAAGCGATGCATGTAACCTGATAAGGAAATACTAGACAAAGGTTAAAGAAAAAAACTGTCCAATCATTAACTGACTATATATCTAGCTTATCTAGTTTTGTTATTTTCAACTGGAAAAAACTGCCTATTATTATCTATATAATATTTCTACAAGAACTGATTGTAAAAACAATCATTATTAAGGTTTTAACAAGAAGTTCATTCTTTTTATCCAAATATTATACAATATTATAAATTAAATCACAGTAATTACACGATATAAAGCACATAATAATGAAACAAAGAACGAAGCGTTAATAAGGTATTTAGTTAAGTGTCAATAATAATTTAAAAGCACTATAATACTATTTAACAAAAAAAACTATTTTATAAAAAAAATGATCATTAAAAATGAATGCATCATTAAAATTATATTACAATTTTAAACGTTAGAAATGCTAACTTATCCGCACGAGACCAGTTCTAAATAATAATTATTGTCATTTTAAAATATTTTATGAGCTACCTTTATTTTCCCTGAATATCGCTGTATTTAATGCATATTCCTCAAAGAATAAGCGAATTCAAGTGACTGAACTTGCTTAACGTAAATTGCCTTATAAATTAGACATCAAAAAGATACCAGAATTCTAGTTCAAACCAAAATCCAATAGACCACTAATGTTCAAAAATGGTTATATTTCTATTGTATACATTCTGTTGATAGAATTTCATAGCCGACACATAATAAAAACTGGACGCTTTACAAAGTGGGACGACTGTTATTAAATAACTGTTTACGAAAACAGTCGTTAAAACAATGAGCGAAAAATACAAAATAGCATGATCAAATAAAACAACACATATCATATAAAGAAAGAGTAACATCTATTTAAAACAAATTGCTTTTCGAAAGCAATAACAATATCATAAAATATGCAAACAAACTATGTAAAAAGTGAACAAAATTTGACTGAGATTGAATACAAAACAAAGTTCAATACAATAAAAATATAAAATAAAATATATTCTAAAATAATAAACCTTGTAATTTAAACACTTGATGTAGTTGTATTGCTAATTTTATGTCGTATTTGTTTCTTGTATTGTTGATACACTTTATGTCAATAAGAGTTACTCATTATATAAATTCTACAATTCACTACAGAAAACGCAAAATATAATTTCATTACATTTCATGCATTTTTTGTATTGTGAATCTTGATTTTGTGTCTATATTTTATTTTTAATATTTTACACTGATTTCTGTGCGTATTATATATATTTCATATTTCCATCTACATTGAAATACTGCTGTTTTTTTTCAGTGAATAAAAATCCACACGTATAATGTATTTACCATAATTCTATCCACATAACATAAAACAATGCCTCGACTGTTAGAAATGATATTAAATCAAACTGATGGACTTTTAAAAAGCGAAAATACTATTATTGTAATATTTCTGAACAACATTCAGTCTAGTATACAGTATAAATCACACAAGCACACATGACCTTCATCGAATGACCTTGATCTACTTGATTTCAATTTTTACAAGTCACTCACTTACATAAATCACTCCGCTTAGTCGGAGGATCCGCTGCATATATTGAATGATTTGAATGTATGCTCACACTTCACTGAGTAAATGCATTTTAACACTTCTGCTTTTTCTTTAAAAAAATATGTTCGTTCACTCTTTTACAACCGCCATGTTAGAATTTTCACTTTTTCAGCACTACTGTAAATATTTTCAGTTTTAACATTAATGCTGGCAAGATAAAAACAAAATTACGCGTTTTCTGACATTAATATTATCTACTCTTTGATTAGTCTAGAAATTTAAAAATTTAACAACTCGACAACAAAATTAATAAAATTATGCACATTTGTGTATATAAATTTATTCGTCAAATCGTAAACAACAAAAAATAAATAACACTACAAGTTAAATTATTCTACTTAGTAATAATATTATTTTATGTAATTATTTAATGAAACAGAAATGAATAATTTTACGTTAATTGCGAGATAAAATTCCTTGTACATTAAATTTTTTATAAAACAAAAGTAAAAATAAAATTAAATGACTGATTATTTCTATCAACAATTTCACACACACCACAATTACTTCATTCTTTCACAGTTTTAAACTATTCAACACAGACGTAAGACTTCCTATTTACATTAGTGTATTGTAATAAGGTCGCTGTCAACAGCGTATAATTTAATTCTACACAAGGTTTGTAATAAATTTACAAGAAAACAAAAAAACATAGCCATTGAGAGAGGACAAAGTTGGCATTGTGTAGGGCGCGTCATTTCAGTTTTATTCAGGAGGGGGAAAATATTCTAAAACAAATGTGTGGTGATCCTTTTTAGGTTCTCGTGTGTTTTTCAATCTTACTTTACTAATAATTACTAAATAATTACTGTTTTTAATATTCGATAACACTATTCTGATAACTTTTTTTTACTATTCTGTTAATTCTTCTACATTTCAAAATTTTAAACATAAATCATTTCAAACATTGATCGAAAATAGATTAGTTTCACCTAGGGCTTTATTTACGACCACAGTTAATTATCATTACTAACAATTGTTTTCCTTTTCTTGAGAGTAATTTAGGACTAAAAACCAAAACTTCATTATTCTAAATCAAGGTACTGGCAAATCCCCCCCACCTCCTGCCTCCCACCTCCCTAACCCAAACTTAAGTCTCTGGATTTATGTCACAGTGTAAAGGAGCTTAGCCTAGAGTATATAAATGAGACTCTAAGTGCCTAACGTAGAGCCCATAAGTGATTCTAGCAGTCTTTCTATGAACAGATATTTTATTTACTAATCATACAATCAAATGTACACAGAGCAAATGCGGTATAACTCAATATACACGTGCACAAATAACAGATAAACATACACCAGAAATGGTCCAGCATATAACTGAAAAACGTAAAGAAGTATCAGAAGACAGATAACAGAAAAAAGAAACAGTATCTTAATCAAAGCCAGTCACTTATTATAGTCTTTTCATGTGAAAGAAAAAAAACAAGAAAAAAAGTATAATAAAAAAAGAAAATAATAACTACTTAATTATACAGTTGTAAGAAACATTTGAGCAATACTAGATATTGACTCTTCGGCAGATTTTACTGACAACATGGATGTCAATTTTCCATCCTTGCGTAAAAACGTTAATAATCTTAACCCAACAGCGGCTATGTTTGATCCCACCCACAATAGCTGCGGACACCACTGAAACCCATACCTCCTCCTCTGCTTCCTCCGTCCCTTCTACAAGTGGATGCAATAATCTATGAAGTCAGATTAATTCTACTGACAACGTTATAATTGACTACAACTCCCACAGCAAATTGAATAATCACACTCAATTAGATAATGTATTTGATAAATCTTCTATAGAAGAAATGTGCATAGTTCTAATACTAATATCGATATTTTAAATCTACCTAGTCAATTCGATAACTTTATTTGTTGTGCTAGCTTCAATGCCCGTAGTATTAAAAATAAATTTGCTTAACTTCATTATTTGCTTTATAATAATTCACCTTTGTATGACATTTAGTGCATAACTGAGTCTTGGCTTAATGATTCTGTTACTAATGCTATGATTGATCCCCATGGTGAATTTAACATTTTTA
>JAQIXG010004094.1:0-13495 GCA_034700105.1 Oconnorella tubifera
TGTAATTTATAATTTTATATATTATAATATTATATAAAATATATTATTATTATATATATTTTATACTTATATTACTTAGATTTTATACTTATAGTACTAATATTTTACTATTTTAAATTAATCTTACTAATTCTTATTTCTATAGAAGATGATAAATCTTGAGGGGCTCTCCAGATTACATACAAATGAGCCCCCAGTATGAAAAATAAAAAATGAAAAATAAAGATAACAAAATCCACAAAAAAGGATTATGTTATAATTTAATCACTGTTTGAATACAGTCAATAGAATATTTTTCTTTTAGTTTATTATTTACTTTAAACTTTTTACAAAATCATAGTTTCAACTATAATAGCCATGATAATAATTAAATATGCAGTACAAAATGATGAGAAATTAGATTTACAAACATAAAATTATACAAACACACATTGAATATACATTAACAATTCAAAAACGAATTTTTTTATGTAATTATAATAGTACATAAGAAAAATGCACAGAGACAATAATTTATCAAATAAATAATACTCAGGAAACTCAAATAATAAGACTCTGGATTAAAACAAAAATCTTCCAGATGAAAAGCTAAAGATTAAGGAATCTTTATAATCTAAATTGCATACATTGATTCAATGTATTCGGTTACTTTGTCATAAAAATCACAGGCACTAAATATAACTTTATTTATCTAATTTTTGTCTAGTTTGTTCATAAAAAATAATCTACAGAAGGATTGATAGCATTGAAATCACGATCTGGGCGAAGTAAGAGAAAAGAAAAACTTGTAAAATGTAGACTTGATCGCACCTCAATTGCATAGTCGTAGGGACTTAGACATGCGTTTAGACTATAAGCGTGACGACCTTTTCCTAAAAGTTGTGTATAGAAGTAAGGGTCCATCTCAATTAGCAAACCTTCCCAGCCAAACTCCTTTTCCAGGGAGAGAGTGTTCGAGGAACGTTCACCGTCCAACGCACCACACTCAATGAAGAAACCATGTTTCTACAATGAGCAAAAAAAAGTAAACCTCTAAAAGTCCACTACAGAAAATGTTAAATATGTAGATTATCATGAAATGCTCACTTTGTTAAAATTGCAGATTACTACAAATTCGAGAGGCACACTATAATTCGATAATCGTAATTTATTACATTTCATAGTTACTTTTAGACATAATTATAAATGTTTATTGGTAATAATTTGCTATTTCTTTGCAATTTCGCTTATTCGTGCCTCTCCAGCCCCCTATATTTTCCTCCCCCCCCCCCCACCCCAAAGCCATGACTAGACCCTAGATATTATGGATCTAAGATCAAATCGAATTGAAAATTCTGATATATTCGAATCAAATGGCCTGTGTATGAACTCATTAGAATCTAGGCTGAGATTATATTCATTTTCTCGCTTGTATTAAAGGCTTGTACTTCTTTGCAAATAAGAAAAACATCTGTTCTGTATTATACACTACGCAGCATGATTACTTAATTTGCACTTTTGTACATAAGCTTTTGTACAATGCACAGCCTACATAAGCATAATAAGGTGTGGGAAATTCTTTTACAATGACCTATGTATGTTTCAACTCTGTAGAATCTGTAATATTTACAAATCGTTAAAATGAATAACATAGAGAAGCTAATTCAAAGTTTAACATCCAAAGTCAATAAGTAGTTTAGAAAAGCGTGTGAACTCTGCAACTTGATCAGATATATTAAAAAATTCTCTGAATTTGGGTCTCAACAAATGATGAAATCGAAGTCATCTTAATTTATATAGACTTACAAAATGAATTAAACTTGAGATTTCATTCGAATAATGTCAACAGTTATAACTTAAATAATTTCAGAATTTACATACTATGCAAACTGATGTTATATAGCATTATGATTTGTTGGGTGCGATTAAATGGTTGTTTTTTAACGCATAATTTTCACAGTTAATCAGCCAAGCACAGCAAAGCTTTTCAACAGTATTTCAGATATATGTTGAGTTGTTTTCATTATTCGAATTTATATTTATAAATATATTTACTTTAGTAAATACATTTATATTTAAATTCTGTATAAATACTCGCCAGAAGAATCGGAGTTTATTAAATTCAATATAGTGTCTGATTAACGGGTTAACATCTATAGGTGATTATAATACTTCTCATATGGGAGATGATCGCGTGCGCATAGTTTGTGATTGTTTTACTTCGCAGTAAAATATTTCATATTTAACTTATGTTGTATGTGCAGAACAAAACAAAACACTGACTGATCTGAGCAATTATACAGGATAAAATTAACAATTAGACTGTTTCATTATATTGTATGATAGTATGTTATTGTTAATTCACAGTGCTTATTATTACAAAGCACTGCATGCATTTTGCGTTGTTGTGTACAGTAATAAAATATTTAGATATTGATAATGATAAAGAATTGCTAAATTAAATTCAGTAGTTCTCTCTAGACAAAAATGATAGTCAGTAATAATATCAATTTACCGAGAGGGTACACACGCGAAAACAATTGACTACCGTAGGAATGAGTTGGGGGGAGGGAGAGTTGAGAGAGAAGGAAGCGAATTTCTCCCTTAGGACCCAGCCCCCCCCCCTACCCCTTTTACTTTGTTCAATTGTCAAGTGGGCTGCGATAAAGGCCAAAGAAACTAACGTTGGTTACAGTTAGTATATTGATCGCTACATTTTATGCAGTAGCAAGTGCAGTGTTATATAAATCATTTAAATCGTTCAATAAAGGCTAGTTCAATAGATTGCAGCCATTGCAACATGAACATCTAGACATGTAGATGGTCTACCAGCAAATTTAACAAAAAGAAAAATTAATAAATATACATTTGATAGTGTAAGTTTTTTAAACCACCGGGCAAAACAAACAAAACTGAAAATAAACACAAAAACCCGTGATCCTTCCAAACGGTCCCGAAAAAATCGGTCCTGACTGTTAATTTTCATGGTTATGGTTAGAAAACGGGTTGTGGGTAGGATTGGAGCTATGGTTTGTGGGTTTGTGCTAGGCTTTCCTAATTATTATCGAGCGAACAAAATATTAAAACGCGGTGTTATTTTGATTGACAATCAAATATCTTTATAAATAAACTCGCAACCTCACTGCTTGGGTGGAGCATGTGTTGTCTTGATACTGAGGGACGTCTGCGACATCGTCCCTCAACGGTTAAACAGATGTCAAACTTTCAGATTGATTAAAAAATTAAAAATGTAGCTCCACAGTACCTTATTTTTAAGAACTTTTTGTACTTCTTCGCTCTGCGGTGTCGTCATAAGATAATGGGAAAGTTTGAGCATCTCACTACTTGAGGGGGGATCGAGGGCTTCACGGACCAACTCAATCAGCTCCGGATCCCTCGCCTCCGCCCTTCGGTTCACTGCCGCAGAGATCCGTCTCCCAAACTCGGCCCCGTAGTGCGCCAAACCGGAGTTCGGGCGCCGCCATCTTTTTTTAGCTGTACGGCCACTTTGAGAGTTTTCACGGATGCTATCACGTGGTACTAGGACGTTAATTCTTTCAAGATTTTCCTCAATTCTGGCTGATTTATGAAGGACTAGAGCGAGGAAAGATAGGAATAGGATCAATGACACGACAATGAGGCGCCATTTTGTCATTATTGGAAATAACACAGTCGTCAGTGATTTATAAATGTTATCCAATATGGCGTTTAATAAATATCCACAAATCACTGTATGATCTGTAATTAATATATTGCAGAAGATATCAATTTTAAAATATTAAAAAATTTAAACTGAAATAATTGAAATTAATTGAAAGGGGCATATACCACGGGGTTTCCTCAAAAATTTGAAGTGATGACCTTTTTTAGGTTATCCCTTATTTTTGGTCTCCATTTCATGTATTTGGTCTCTAAATGTCTAACGCAAAAATTGCACAACATCGTCTTAAGATGGGGGGGGGGTTCACCACTAAGCTCTTACTATTAACTTAACAAAAAAATCCAATGGGGTAATAACCCCCACAACCCCCCTCCCCTGTCTACCAAACTATGGCCGGCCCCCCTATTGGGGATTTTATCAGTGGATTACAATCTTGCAAAGTTTACAAATAGAACTTGATTCGCACCAGTGCAAAAACTTGATTCGCACCAGTGCAAAAACTTGATTCGCACCAGTGCAAAAACTTGATTCGCACCAGTGCAAAAACTTGATTCGCACCAGTGCAAAAAATCAAACCACATAAATGAGAAAAATATATAAGCAGTTTAGAGAAAGAGCACTTCACGTAAATCAATCCTCAAATGTTATCGAAATATTGAAATTTATAAAGTAGGGACCCTAAAAAAACATAAAATAGACTATCACTAAACTTTTTAGGCTAATAAGATTTATAGGATAATTTGTATCATTTAATTTTAAAGCTTCATTTGTTTCGCTATAAATAAACATAAGAAATAATACATTTGTACATACAATAAGAGAATACAAAACAACCTCCACCCTTTGTCTACCGCTGAATTCATCACATTATAATCGTTCAAATATTTCTTTTCTAAACAAAAAGCATAATCGACAGTTGATTTGATATTCTCTTGTATCACCTATAGAATCAAAAAGTTGCCAAATGGATCAAGGACTTAAAAAACCATTATATTTTTGCAATAGAACGAGCATGCAAATGAAATCAATACAATATCGTGATATTTAGAAACCATTATAACGTTTGAAACAAGTATACGGTTTAGATTATATTTTAGGCTCTAGTCAGTTTTAAACTACTATTAGGAAAGTAGTCTAAAATAAGGAAACCGCTATTGTATCTTGAAATAAATGATATATAGACAAGAGAGATAGATTAAGGATGCTTCAAAGTAAGCAGACATTATTTAATGATGTAACGCCCATGGTCCTTAAACTATAATTGAACTTCAAGTATATATAATGCAAAAGCATTTGAGTATCAGTCACCTCTGTTCAAGAAACAACGGCTACCATTTCGTAATCTTGATCTTGATAATTTTAAGCTTGATTGAATTCCATGTTTTTCGCAGAAACTTGATAATTTTTGAGACATCGAAGTGAAATTTGCTATTTAGAAGCTAAATTCTCTCCTCTATATATACTCAAGCCAGAGATCAAGAACCAGACGAAATTAAGAATACTTAGCTTATTTATCCAAATTTCGATGTGGGGGATGGCATCCTAATGTATTTTGGTCATCACCATCTATTTAACTGACTATAATTTGGGCATTTGACCCCCTCTCTTCCCTCTAAATAATTTCTACCTGAGAAAAAAATACTACGTTAAAGAGCAAAAAAGTTGTCAATGTATTTTGAATTTCAGGCCTCCCTTCCTTCTCCTACCCTTTTGTCTCTCTCCCCCATCCAGTCTCCCCCCCCCCTGTTTTTAAACAGCTCTGTTTAGAGATTACAATCGGATTTATCAATTTTCATTACATATTTATAAACGGTGGCGATCCTAGGAAATAAATAAAGGGGGGAGAGAGAGGAAGAAATTTAATCAAAGGTCGACTTCCGTTAACGGCTTTAAGTTTTGTAACTCAATCATAAAATGTAGAAAAACTTCTGAAAAAAATAATGTTTTCAACGTTAGAAAAGGTTTTACTCGCGTGGTAGATATACTGTATTATTTTTTTTACTAAATTCAGCAAATATAAGTTTGATTTCTTATATTTTTACACTTATTTCTTATTAGATGATGTTCAGCATTTCTCTTTTTATGATATGGTAGGCGTAACGAAGATTTATTTTTAAATGATCTTTAAATTATGCAACACAAAGATTTGCAAAAATGTAAGAATAATTTAGAGAGATACCAAGTTCTTTTGTTGTTATTTGATAAATTGTAAAAGCTTACATTTGATAATATGTAAAAGCCTACATCACTAATAGTAGCACGTTTTATAATCTTAAACATTTTTAATGAGCAAATTAAGTAATTCGTGTCAACGAATCTATACCAGAATACTTTACCCTTAATGCATAGTTACAAACAGATATACGCAGCGATATATTGAAAGGCATTAAATAAGGATTAGTTTTGGAAGTTTATAATTCTGCTACACAATTCTACCATTGCCAATTTGTGCTATTATTTTCAGGCTATCAATTTCAGCCGTTGTCATGTCCTATCTACAGAATCCAGTACCAATGAGTGTGCCTTGGTGACACGCTCATTATCCGTCATTCTGATTGGTCAATACATACGTCATAACTTTTAAAATCGATGTCTAGTTATTAAAACGAAATGTGTACAGCGCATTATAATTGATTTATTAATATTATTATTAATAATATAATTAATTATGACATTTATTTGAACAGTTTTAATTTGACATAACAATAAATATATTCGTTGTACAATTATTTTTAAATATTAGTTTTTAATATCGAATACACGTTAAATAATCTATTAGGAATCGATTGAAATATAGAAGACGATAATAATTTATAATAAATTAATGCTAGAACTTTACATATAACTGCCCAGCAGTAAGATAGAACAAAGCTATAATTATTAATCGATTAAAATGATGCAATATTTAGTCAAATATTGCATTTTTGCAATTTTTCTAAAGTAACGAAGTTCAGTATTTCTGATTCAAGCATTTATTGATAACAATTCATATTCGTACAATATTGAAATAATACAAACGCGTAAAATATATTCTGTTTAGAATCCATTTACTATTGATTACCCCAAAGCTACAAGAAACTACAAGAAAGTAATTTTTTTTATTTATTAAAAACTTAGACATTAAAATGGGTTCACGATTAAAGGATTTCATTAAAAAAGAGAACATTATATTGAAAAATGGCAATCAAAAAAAGCTTGATGATTATTATCCATTTTACTTGATTGAGATTATTGATTCCTTCTGATTATTTTAATTCATTTCCATCTTTTTAAATTTAATACGATTTTATATTTGCTAAAGTGTAATAATCTATCCATCATTTTAATCAGCAGATTTAAGTATAATTATAATAAATATTATACTTTCTTCACTTATTACTAAATGAATATTTCAATTGAAATTTAAGTATCATTTCTGTAGCAAATGTTGACAAATTTGAAAAGTATTAAAACGTTATTAATCTTTATACATATGATATACAACACTACTACAGGATGTAATACATACTGTTGCGATACAAAACACATACATTTATATTGCATAGCATTGTATAACATATTCCTTGGCAGCTATATATATAACATTAGATCTACGCTCATTGTACTGCGTTATCATTATACAATTTATATATTAGTTTAAGCCAATTGTAAATATTACAAAAAGTAGACATGACTTGAAACAAAAGATTGTTACATACTGTATGAAGTAAAGGAAGAAAAGTTCCAAACTGCCGCTAAATAATCACTGGAATGAATGTGTGAAGAAATATTTAATATGTAAGAGCAGTGAAATTTAATAAACATTTTCCTCAAATGTCGAGATATAAAAATAAACGAGCAAATAACTGATAAATAAAACTAAATTTTCCAAATTGTATATATTGAATTATCAAGCATTTTTCAACATTATTAGCAATTCAAATTATAATGCATCAATTATATTAAATGAAATTGACAAAATGTTAAAGTTTTCTTATTTAAAACACTACTAGTTTTCCTGTTATTTTATGTCATTAATTGTTCAGTTAACCAAAAAGTTTTTAACACTTGCGAATATCAATTGACAATCATCACAAAAAGTTATATTTTAGCAATTCGGCTTCGAACTACAATCTGGCAGTACAATGAGCCTACACTTTCGACTACGAATACTGTACACAAACTACGAATGATATTCACTACATAATACTAACTAGCAGGCTATGACAAACCTACAACGGATACGATGAAGTAACAAGCAAAAACATGACATCATTTACTAATGTACAAATATTCAGTTGAAATATTTAATTCGCAATTATATACAGTGCTAGAATGCTCATTGTTGATAAACGTTACAAAAAAACTATGTAAACCTTAATCTACTGTATTCACAAATGAACTAGAATATTATTTGATGCGTATAAACTGAAATAAAAATAAGTAAATAAAATGTTAATCTGGTTTTTATAATAACTATTCTAATTCTATTATAATTTTATTGTAAAAAGAATATTTACCGAAAAATTCAAATTTTAACGCGCAATGCAGTTAAGAAACGAATTCGCTTAAAAATGAACGATATGATTGAATAGTAAACAAGAATAAATGAATATCGAAAGGGAATGAATGACGAGATCAAAAACTCAAAGGAATGCAAAGCTGGAATTTGAATTAAAAAAATAAAACAAATTTTAAATATAACAATTACTGCAAACTGATATAATTATAACTCGACAAAAAATATATCGGAAAAAAAACACGTAAGATTATACTTACTGATATGTAACCTTTGAAATAACTTTCATTAAAGAAAGATTTATAAATATAGAACAAAAATCATCAGGTATAAGACTCATTTTTATACTAGTTAAGTTAGGTTTCGTTAAACGTCTGGATTACCGTATTATATGAAAGATGTCTCAGACGTAGCTGTTAATTTAAGCGTCTCACTAAAGGGTGCAGTTAGTTAGAGAAATAGCGAGCTATCTGGGATTCAAACTGGATCTGTCGCGTTCGAGTCCAGCACTCTAACCACGTCTCTAACAAGCCTTAGTTGGTATAGAAATAATATAAATACATTTAAATGTGTCTTGCAATTAAAACTAATAATAATTATACAAGAGATTATGTCGATCGATTAGAAAAATTTAACGTTAATAATTCAATAGGAATATGCAGCAATATAGATCCTAACCATTAAAACATTAAAGTAAAGCATTAATCAAACAAAGAATAATTATAACGCAAAATAATCCACCAATTAAACTAATATTCTGGAAGTCAATATCAACAAAAAGTGAATAATATCGTCTATTCAACGAATCAAGACAAAAACGTCTAATTTAACATCTCGCATTAAATGTATACAAATAATGCGAATAATAACATCGATTCACAGATATAATATTGACAAGATAGATACATAATACTAGTTTAAATTAATCTCAGATTCTACTACGACTTGTTTTGCACAGAAAACAACAGTTTATTATATAAACGTATGTTGAAAAATCGTAATAATTACAATAATAAGTAATTAATTTTACATTAACCTCAGTTATAATTCAATTAGACTATTTATAGAGTAAAATTTCATCAAATACGTTGCTTTCTACACCCGCTAACAATTAATTATTGAATACTGCTGCTATAATAACAGATTTGGAAATGAAGTAATAATCTCTAAATAGCTTCAAAGAAATGTATAGAATATAATTTCTCAATAGAAATGTAAATAATTTATTCAGCGACTTTTTCAATATATACTTATCCGGGCTAAATTATTTTCCAATTCAAAATAGATCCTTAAACAAGATGACCAAAATGGCAATTATTAAGAATGTAGAGTATAATATAACTTTAAAATTTCAATCATTTGAAATCTTTCATTGATCAACTAATATAGACAATCCAATATTTCAATCTTTCTGAAACTTTCAACTAATATAAACACTCCAATATTTCAATAATTTCAAAACTTTCAACCAATATAACGGCTTATTATGAGGACATTAATTTTGAGGACAATAATTTAACGACATCGTAACGCTAAATCAATTCAACGTTGAGTCAAAAGTTTGCGACGCGATTAAATCATTTCTACGTAGTTGTCCGGATAAAGTCCGACATGACCATCCTTGCGCCCTGTACACCAACCTTGATCATCACGATCTTTTATCTTTGTGAACACATCTCCTGGTAGATAAATGAAATCGGCCAAAATTTTGAGAATAAAATATTGAGAATAAAATATTGAGAATAAATCCAGTAAGATAATTAAACTATAAAACTAAACTATAAAAAAAATTTGTTTATAAATCAAGGCTCGTTAGAGATCACCGGAATCAAAACATTAAGTAGCGAATAAATAAGTATATATTATCTTTAAATTTCAATGAAATTGAACAAAATATATAAATCATCAATAAATAAATATATATCATCTTATATATTTGTCGTGAATAAATAAATATATATTAAATAAATTTTAATTAAATCGGCCAAATATATAAATCGTTAATAAACAGAAAGATAGTTAAACTATAAAGAAGATAAGTAGATTATGTAATCGGGTAAATTTTGACTCATTAAAATGACTTTAATAAATCGATGGCGATTATTAATTGTTACGATTAGGGTTGTGTTAGGTTTAGGGTTAAGACTGTAATTGGCTAAGGTTATTAAATTAATTGTATAGGTCGATTTGTACGGTTACTTTCAACACTTTAACAAGAAAACATTAAATACTTTCAATACATTAACTCCATTATTTTTAACAAGTTACCAAATATTATCACTTATATAACGTAAATAATTATAGAACAACTAACAACATATTTATTTCTAACTATAAACGTTTATTGACAGATATCACCGATTTATTAAATCGAATAAAACTAAAAAAATTGCTTTACACCCAAGTTCAAAATTTTCAAAAATGTAATTTTTTTTATCTTACCCGCTTTAAATGACAGTTCGTCTCCCTCCTGACCCTCATAACTATACAGAGCCTTGACTGACACGCCCCCCTCTCCTCCCCCTGCTGCCCCCGCATCATCCTGAAGGGCTGTGTTCTCATAATCTTCCCATTCATCCTCCCCAAAAGGGTTCCCACCCACCCCGCTAAAAAAAAATGTAATATGCGTAGATACTAAACTGCTGCCAAAATGGAAACGGAATCTATTTTTAATACGCTATAAATAGTTATTGTAAATAATCAAATACTCGGTAGATATTATTATAAAAGTAAACAATAAAAAGAGCAGATATTAAAATAAAGCAAAAGGAATGTTTAAGAGAAATTAAAACTTATTTATTTTTGAAATGACATAATTAAGTTTTAAATCGTTGATAAAAATTTCAAATATTAAATCGCAGAACAAAGCAAAAAACAAACAGACAGAAACACTAATAAAATTTTAAAACACAAATTATACAATTCTAGTTAAATTAATGATACAATAAATAAAGCAAATTCAGTTTAAAATAAAGTTAAACAAATAAATCAAATACAAAGTTAACTAAGTCAACAAAATGAAATTCCATTAAACAAAAGCAAATTCAATTTAAAGTAAATAAACAAAAAACCTACCAACCTTTGTACAAGAGCCGATGTAGGTCTACAGTCATTGATGTGATTGCCTCTCATTTGTGCCGCAGTCACCGCGCTATTGCCGCTTGCAGCTGCCGGCATATTTTCACTTCTCTGAATTGCCGTCAAAGTGATCCCTTCACTGCCACCCACGTACGCGCTTTTAGTTTTCTCTTTGCGCGTAATCGTGTGAAACTCAGTGGAATATTCCTGGTAGAAACAGAGCTTTATCTAAAGGCTTGATAAAAAGTGCAGCAAGTTCAAAGAGAATACTTGTAGAATATTCCCGCTAGAAATAGAGCTTTATTTAAAGGGATTGATAAAGGGTGCAGCAAGTTAAAGGGGAATATTTGCAGTCAAAAAGGCACAAGTGATATTTGTGTACAGCTAAAAATAAAATAGAAAATTTATAGAAATTACACAGATAAATATTATATCGATTGCATCCAAGAATAATACAATATAACTTAAATCATCAAAAATTTTTTTTAAAAATAAAACAGACCGAGAGATAACCAAACAGACAGAAGAACAAACTTACAAACAAACAGATAAAGAGACATAAACAACCATACTCTTCATTTAACGTTACAGTGTCTAGCTTCTCAACAGATTCTTGAGAATAAATACATTAAAAGTACAAAAGTTTACAAAAAAATACATGTATTCGAGTTAGAGATGGAGCTCAATCTCGAGCTTGATCTGGAACTCAACCAAACGTAAACATTTATATCAAATTGATATAAATGTTTACAAGAAGATAATTTCAATCAATGAGAATATTTTACTTCGAATGCTGGCCAAGCCATCGGCATCTCAGTGCCATGGGTCTGTGACCACCATCTGAGATCTTTACTAGCATCCGACTGATCAATTGTGCGATGAAAGCTGTTGTAAATCTCTGGAATTCTATTTAAGGTCAGCGCAAAATATGAAATAAGTTAACATCAGCATAAACGGTCCATGCAATTTAACAGAGACTAGTCTAATTAATTCAAAAGACTGGGTTGTCTCTTCATTTCGATTTGATAGAAAGTTTGAAGTTTGTTATATTAAATTTATTTAATATAACATATTTAAAGAAATTATACAAATTTTAAATTAAATCATAAGATTCCATAACGTAAAATCCATCAAAACTGAACTTTAGCTTAATGTCTGCTTTATCAATAACGTATGACTGCAACTATGTAGAACTGTAATAAAGAACTTTACTAAAGGTTGCAGCAAGTCAGTGAAGAATTTCAAACAACACAACACAGTATTTTACTTCTAGAAACACAAAACACCAAAACCTGAAACTTTACTATAAATCTCATGCACGTAATTCTCAAAGATTCATCCAAGTAATAACTATAATTACATTTTTTAAATCAAACATCCGAAGCTATACTTGTAATGTCTCAAACTTAGCTCTCTAACTAAAAACCTTAAAAAAGATGCGGCAAGCTGCCAACACCGCAAATCAAACCCTCATTTATAAAAACAAAATTCAACATACGCTGGATTTTGAGAAAGGTCCAAACAGGAGTGCAAACTGTAGAGAACTTTCTTGAAGAAATTTAAGCGTTTTTCTTCAAACTCCTGCGTGCGACTGTAGACCTCTGTCATATCTTCTATGTACTTAGCGTTGTACGCGTTTAATTCGACCAACGACTCCTCGTACTTGGATCGCGTGACTTCGACATCCTTACGACTTTTCTCAACTTTCTCCTGAAACTTTTTCATCTAACGACGAATATAAAAGAAAAAAAGTATTATTATTAAAAGTATAAAAGAATGCAAAAAGAAAAAATATAAAAAATCTTCAATTTCTAACTCTATAAAGAAGTTAAGAATCAGTTTTAGCTAAATATAATTATTCTAATTATACAAAACTAAAAGCACTGTTTTTTTCATACAAGAATCGAAAAGGCTCAAAATACATCACATATATAATTCTTTCAGAATTTACCGTTATTTAAATCTCAATTAAAAGTAATATAGAATCACTACAATTAGTCTAAAATCAGTCTATTTTTGGTCCACGACACTATGTTTACCAACGTTTGATCTACTGACATTTGATCTACTAACATTTGGTCTACCAACATTTGATCTACTGACATTTGGTCTACTACGAGATTAGGTCTACTGCAAATTAGGGTTAGGATTAAGACTGGGTTAATGGTTATGAATAGGTTTAGCGTTAGGATAAACCTAATATCGGTAAATGTAGCATCTTATACTAAATAGATCATAAACTATTTAACATATCAAATCTTATATATCAATAATATATA
>JAQIXG010004095.1:0-13494 GCA_034700105.1 Oconnorella tubifera
CCTATTTAAAACAAACTCGACTTTATAACTGTAGAATCTTTAGATTCTTATTTCAGTAAAAGTTACATTATTAATCTAAAATCTGATCTTCAGTTTGCCACTAAATTGAAACGTCTCATAGAATTGATTTTTTCTTCTAAAATTACGGTAATAAATTTAGATATTTAACGTCCCGTAATTGTGAACCTATTTTAAAACCAACTGAAAGTTAGAATCTTTAGATTACTATTTCAGTAAAAGTTACATACTGAGTATAATTTGCGCGTGCCAAAGTAGCAGTAGTATACATCTGAGATAATGTAATGCAATATTGTCGTGTTTTTCAATACGAATGCGTCGAAGAGATATGAAGTTATTATACATTTCGATCCCCATAACTATTTAGAGAGCAGCCAAGTTGTATAATTTGCTAATATTTGCTTATAATATACTACAAATAAAAAGTGTGTTATATTTAAATTACCTATATACATGTAGGTCAATTTTTATATGATACATTTTTTACAACGTTATTTCACTGCTACATTTGCAAATCGTAGTCTTTATACATAGCAGTGCAAATTTGATTTTTTTTATTCGTTTATTCATATCTGATAAATGTTTAAGTTTATCTATCTATTATATAATATATTAGGATACAAAACTTTAATAGCCTACAATTTCCTAAAGCTTGTAAAAATAATAATATTGCTGCTAAAAAAATAAATAGATTATTAATAGAAGCAGGATATTTGTTATAGTTCTGAGTTCTGACTATTTATTTGAATAAATTCAATGTAGTAGTCTGATCTAAAACATTACTTGCAGGCTGAGGCTTGGCACTAAAACTCTGATAAAATACAATTTGTAAACTAATTGCTGTCAGAAAATGCAACATTAAATCTTTATTGTCCTATTTTGTATTCTTCAACCCAGGCCAAAGCTACCCGGCGCATTATTAGTCCAATTATAGCCCAACTTGTCTGGCTTGGGCTAATTGCCTCAACCTAGTAACGCCATTATCAAACCAACGCGGAGAAAAGGTGGGTTGATTTTCCGCTTCGTCGATACAGAAAACATCTGCAAGAATCTTTGAGCATACGATCTTTAGGCACACAGGAAGTGTGATAATTATCAGTGTTGTCTAAAAAAAAAAGATGCGAAAAACTGCTTTAAAAAATTAATATTAATAAGTATAAGTATAAGTAGTATAAATGTAGACTAGTGTAAAATTCCATCAATTAGAATTATTTTCTAGTTAAGAAATAAACACTGTTTTCTAGCAGTTTCATTGAGATATATTTTTGAAAATATATATGAAGTAATATTGTCGTATATTTTCGTTCTTTTGTTGATGTGGTACTATAAGTTATAATTACCAGTAACTTTTGAAATGCTTATAATGAGTAGGAATATGATTCAATGAATGATGTATTATAGTGCACTATGGACAATGTCAGACAGGGGTAGCCAACACACCTCCCCTGGACCCTAGTGTCCATCGAGCGTGCCCAGCTGTCTCTATCGCTTCCCAGCACGCCGTTACCCTGTCATTGTCCCCTCACGCCTCTTGTGATCGGCCGATGGACAACCCATTATTATTCTAATATCTTCTTTCATAATATGACCCTCCGCTGACCGGAGTCTATAGACCGTTTAATTGCTCCGCGGGGAAATGAACGGAAGGGATCAGAAGTGGGGTAAGGGAAGGTTGGTCATTGAAAGGGGGCTGGTCAAATTTGTTGAATGAAATGAAGGCGGGGAAGAGGGGCATTGACATGGGTGTGTTCTTTGTGAGAAGAACTTTGTTTGAATTAATCGAAAGTGCCCCGCAGTTGGATTTAAAATGTGTTGAGTTGTAGAACTGACACTTGAGTTGTCCGACAACAAAGATGATTTATTATTTAGAGTCAACTAAAAAACTGAATACCTTTCCAATATTATTTATTATGTGAAAGAGAAACAATTTCTGTGTAATTGTTTGTTTAAAACATCATTAAAATGGTATATTGTACTGTATACTCATAAAATAGTAAAAAACAACATGATTATCCCGATTTATACAAATACAGTTTGTAACAAACAACTGCTATTTTAACGTTGCATAACTTGTAAACAGTCACAATGGTAGAATTCTAGTGCTTTTAGATTTCACGTTCATATTTGATACGACTCTATACGTATACAGAAAGACGTTGATCTCATCACGTCAGCTTGTAATTACATCTGGAATTAACTTAACGTGAAAACAAGAAATCAGCCGGTTACTGTTGAACTTGATCAAGTAACAACTATAATTGTATCGGGAAAGTGCAATTTGATTCAACAATTTTTTTTCTCTGGATCTGTTGAATAATTAGATTTAACCAAAAAATTATTAAAAATGTTTTGTTCACAATGTTAAATTTTTGTGTATTTCTTTAGTTTTAGATAATATATTATATTATAGATAATATGTACTAATTTATATAATATAAAGTATATGATTTATACTTGATTACATTTATGTCGTTGAATTTTATAAATTGATTTCAGTTGGGTTTAATGCAATATTACTCTATGGTATTCGATTCCAGGTCAAATAATGAACAATAATAAACTATTTTTTTTTCTTGATGTCCATTTTGAGCAGACATCAAAGCCGATATTGCTTGTGGAGATTTTGCTTGTGAGAAGATTTTGCTTGAATAGACTGCTACTCTTACAATAATAAACTATTTTTGTTCTTGATGTCCATTTTGAGCAGATTTTGCTTGAATAGACTACTAGTACACATACAATAACGAACTGTTTTTTTATTGATGTCCATTTTGCCCTCTTTTATAGCTATTTTGTCCGTGTCCATTTTGTCCTAGGCTAAAATGGCCAAGGCCATTTTGTCTGTGTCTATTTTTTCCGTTTATCATGGTATTCCGTTAGAGCATATGATAGCGGGCTCCAGCGAGTGCATTAACATTCTATTTATTAACGCGTCATCTAGGGATGACGCGTTAATAAATAACGCGTCATCCCTAGAGGATTCATACCAAAATTATTCATAATTGAATGAATAATTTGATAAACGAAACCTATAATAATTATTTTATAATAAATTTGTAATAATATTTAACTTTTATCGTAAATTACATAAATGTTGAATTGAATACTATGTATTCAGTTTTAGCATTAACAATGTAACATTATCATGAGAATAATAATATCTTTCATTTACTTTTTTGTTCAGTGTATTCATTTCGTTTTAGTAAATAATTTTTTTTATCTGACAACACTAGTTTTTAATTTTAAAATGAGCATCAGAGATATTATTAATTAACTATAAATATTATGTCTAATAAATCTTGCCCCTATAATGTAGACCTTAATTGAACATAGACAATAGCCTTAAGCCTAACCTAGCCAGGATAAATATCAAATATCACTCCTTTGTATATTGAACTTTTCTTAATACATTTCAAATCTTAATAAATGTTACTTATTAGGTAGACTTTAATTAGTTTCTTCAACTGCAACTCTACTGTTAATAAGATTGTAAGCAAAATGGGGTTATGATTCGGGCTAGATAATAAAGTTGAACTAAATAACTGTAAAATATGTAATTTTAGTTTGATAATAACCAGACATAGCTATCGTCTCTAGTCAGGTCTAATTTTTAGAAATCTCCGCCCTAAGCTAAAATGAAAATAATCCAGTTTTGAATTATGATAAAGTTTTAAATTAATAAAATATGGCTGAATTTGTTGTACTTAGCCCGAATACAAGATGGCTCAAACCCACATTATGAATAGCCACCAACACTTTGTAGCTAAATAATTAATTGATTAATAAATATAAAATCACAGAATTCATATAACGAGGTAAAAATTCAACAGAATAAGCAAGAGATTCATTCTGTGCTCTGTTTCGACAAAGTGTCTATTCGTCTTGCTATCTTATCCGGCAGTGAACTTAACTGAGCCTATACAACAAATAAAACAATTTCTATTCCATCATACAAATATAATTAAGCCTACTGATAATTACAATAAATTTTTCTTAGTATGATATGAGAGTATAATGAGACCACGAATTCTCTACATGGCAATTAAAAACAACTCTATTTTACTGTAAAGCGAAGTTTATGAAGTGGTTATGAAGTGATCAAAATGGAGTGTTAAAACATATGACTTTTGGCAAAATGACAATTTATTTCAAGCAGCTTATTACAATGAAGTAAATGTATACGAAATAAGATAAAGAAACAGTATCAATTTGGTCATTAGATTTTTGGGTTTCCACTTATTTATTTTGCTTATCTAATACAATATATAAACATTTTTTTTATCTAATAAATAAATATTTACCTGTAGAATTTGTAGAGTACTTTCAATGGCATCCGCTCTCTTCTCAACTTTAACTTGTCGAGAGTTCATCTCTACTACTACTTCATAGACGTTTGTCTGGGTCTAAGAGTTTAAAAAAATTAAATAATTTCTATAATTAGCAATTTATTAATTGCATAAATATAATTCGTTTCATTCGTCACAAAATTAATGATATAGTCAATGCATGATTAATAGTTAAGGCCATAACGTACCCTTTATACCCTTTGCATTGCTGACTGTTTACAGGAATCCAGTTTAACAGGAGTAATATGCAGTAATATTAGAGCAGATTACAAAAATGCCCCATTGCGAATCTAACACTCCAAAAGGATCAGTTTCATATATTTCTATTTATTAGGTCAACGACGTAGCCAGAAAATGACAAGGATGGTTTCCATCAAAAATTAAACTGATGACATTTTATTTATGCTATCACTAACTTTTTGTTGTAAAAAAGAACTAAAACGTGATAAAATTGATATATATTTTGATATAAAATAAAAGCTTACTTTCGCCATGTCGACTAGCGTATTAGCATTGTCTGTTAATTTTCGCTGTTCGATTTTGACTTGTCGTAAACTGTAAATCGCCAAAAATATAACACTTACATTTGATATAATACTTTGCCAAATTAAATTTGATCACAAATTATTTACTACGAATGATGGTCCATCAAGCGAATCTTAATGAAGTTAATAGATGAAATATTTACATTAGAAGAGAGGATAAAGATCAAAATTTGATGTCTATGCAATTTAATTTGTAAGCTACTTGGGTCTATTTTTAACTGTTTTACTTCCGAATTTTGTTTTCTAACGCAATCAAAACTTGACAGATGATATACAGTGTATGCAGTAATTATTTTTTCATCGGAAACTGTCATATGGTGTATTTATTTTAGCAGTTTTTTAGTTGAAGGTTTTGATTGATTATGCATTATCATTATTTTTGCACTTTAGGCCTATATTGAATCCTGCGTCTCGTTGTCTTTTGACAGGCTTAACACAAACATTATAGCATATATGCAAAAGTCATGAACAATAATATTATATTTAATATAGATGTGTAAATACAGTGCTTAGATGTGAATGAATCATTTAATTATTAGCATTTCTGCATTGTTATTTTGTTATAAAAGTCACTAATACAATAAAACTTTCCAAGTTTTTTTTATCATGTTTGAATTTTTCAAACTTCTACTAACCTTTTGTAATGATTATTTTAAGTTTCATTTAAATTAAAGTTTCAATTTCATCCCGGAATCGATACTGAAATATGAGCTTATTTACTAGATTAGTTTCATTTAGTTAAAGCAAAGCTTGCCTGTGAATTGCTTGTAGAAACTTTCGTTGATGTACCCTTACTTTGCGTGCACGCACTGTACGTACAATGCGTGTGTACTTATAAATGAGCCACGTCTCTCGTAGCACATTAGCGGCTGAATTTTTTAGCTAGAAAAAAATAGCTACACATATGTAATATACATTCATGTCGTCATCATTATATATTTCCATTTTATAATAAGTAACTATAAAATGTGCAAGACAAACAAATACATAATCGTTCAGTTCAACCGCATAACAGAAAGTCATAATATCTATTGTATTTTATTTATTAGTTTTTTGGGTAGCCTATCTATTGTTTCTTCATTTGTCCTTTTATTCAATTATTTCATTCATTCACTCGTTCATTCATGCATTCATTGTTTCGTTGATTTACTTATTCTTTCGTTTCTCCGTTAATTCATTGATTGAATCAATCTTTCGTTTATTAATTTATTAATTTTTTATTTAAGTTTATTCTATTATTCTTTTTTTCATTCATTCGTCGTTTTCACGTTTCATCTATTCACAAAAAATATCTTTTACAGTCAAAGTGCAATTCTTTACTCACGAAATTAAAAAACGTTTAATATTTGAAATTTATAATATCCACCGATGAAAGCTTTTATTGGGCTACCAAGTTCCTATTCTTTCATTATTATATTTAAATACAATTAGTAATATGTAAATAAATACTAGAACTTATATACAGCATAGCTATCCTTCTCACAGTAGTTTTTTCTACGCGTGCTAAACCTTAATATTTCATTCTGCTCTCCAGTAATCTCATGGTATTATGTCCCTTATGATGCTTTTTGTAAGCTTCATGTTTTGTTTATGTCTAAAAAATTACTTTTGTTTCGCATATCCTATTTGCGAGGCGCCCCCCCCCCTTATGGTCTATTTATTACGTATTTTGTGCAAGGTCAATGATTTCAATAAAATACTCAGATATGAAATTCTATCATTGATGTATAAATTGTTATCTTTCAGTTTGAATACTGTTATGTTATGATGTAATTATGCAACTTTCGCTTTTGATCACTATCAATCATTTGTAATTAAATTAGAGAAAAATTACCGAGAAGAATTTGCTACAAATTAAATATTAAATTTTTTACATAAATTTTTATTTCTGACCTACTTTATTAGTACCGATTAGTATATTTTCTTATTAATTTTAATGATTATAGTACACATTGATTTAATTTGATTATACAACATTCATTATTTTATAATTATAACCTTGCATTTTTATTACTTTCATTACTTTTTACTTACTATATTATAAAAGAAGCTAAATCAAATTCACAACCAATACACTAAGTTTAGGTAGGCCTATATGATATGTAGGGAATATAAAATGCATCAATGAAGAAATAGATTGTTAAAAATAATGAAAATATGAGAAATGATTTTCCTTACCCGTTTACTGAGTTGATTATCAGTCATAAAGTTATGTACATGTTTTTCTGCTCGTGTTAGCTCAAGTTTTCTCGCCAAGACTGCAACAACCAGAGCCGTACACCCAGAACCCTGGATAGAAAATTGAAGAAGACTGAAATGTTCAATAATTTTAGTTCAATAATGTGAAGTAAAAATGTAAGAAATAAGTTTTATTTGAAATGTCAGGTTTTGTAAGTACCGTACTACAATGAATGCTTTAACTTAAACACTAAGTAGAGTTTTCCTAAATTAAGTTTTTAACTATAGAGCTGTTACATCCAATATGTCATTTTGCTATGTAAATTCAAAGCTATTTTCTATTGTTGCACCTTTTTGTGGGTCAGTCACACTAGACATCATTCAAGATACACAAATTTCAGTTATTTGTAACTTTGTTGGTAGCTGTTTAAAACAAAATGTCGATTAATAATTAGATTCTGATGCTAAATCTGTTTGACAAAATTAGATAATATTGAATATAAAATGTTCACATAAGCATACCATGACTCCAGTGCACACAGCAATACCTCTGCCACAATATGTATTAGGAACAATATCGCCATAACCAACAGAAAGAAACGTAATAGATATCATCCACATTGAGTTCAGCAGATTCTTATGCTTTGCACTGTGATAACTGTAATACATACAATATAATGTACGTTATAAAGTGATATTAGACAAATATAACACTTTATCATATTTATTTTAAACTTAGTACAAAGTAAAATTATTTTTAGAAAAAAATCTCAATGTTTTCCAATAAAGATGAGACATCAAAGTATACACAAGCATAACACTATACAAGTAACGAAACACAGGGATATAATATTAATCTGTATTTTTTACATAAATTTAAATGATTATTTCAACTATGCGACTCTTTCAAGATAAACAGGTTTTAAATTTTATATAATATAAATAGTTATATAAACATCTGGAAGATGTGCATGTCTAGTCCTTTGGTAACTCGCTAAAAGATAATTAATGCATTTTCATGAAAACAGTTGCACTGAAGATATTTCTCGACACTCTTTAAAATTACAAGACGTAACTAAATTTCTTTACATTTTATAATCGCATAAGAATTGCTTCATAAATCAATTTTTCTCAATCTACATTAAATTTTTTACTCTAACAGATAAATTAGTAGATATTGCTTCAAATTTTGTACCGCAAAAACTTATCATATTTTGGTCCAGGTTTATTGGTTAACTTTATCATGTTTTTCTTAATTTTCTGTTTAAAAAAACTGCAATTTTGTTTTTTCCCTGGTTTAGTGGACATCCGCCCTATCGTCTCTCTCTCTCTCTCTCTCTCTCTCTCTCTCTCTCCCTCTCTCTCTCTCTCTCTCTCTCTCTCCCTTTTCCCAACTCGCCATCTCACCCTCCACCCCACTCGCTCTTTCTCCCTTCCCCCTCTCCCTCTCGCATCGCTACAGAGCTGATATTGACGAAGCAATACGTCAGAGACTGATATCATCATACGATTTCAGTTGAATCAGTTCCTGGTTGGTGATAAATCACCGAGTTGTTGTACAGTGTGATTGCTGTTCAGGACAATTTTAGACATAAATTTTAGCATGCTTTAAACGCACAGTTTGAGAGTTGTCTGATTCTGTTATGGGATTCAAATTTTATAATTGTGAAATATCCATAAAAATAAGTTTTTAATTAGGCTCTGATTTCAATGATAGTACGACTGATTACAATAAGAAGTGTACTTTATAACATGCGAATATTTATTAATATGATAAACTAACGGTGCTACAGTGTCATTTTCGGAAAAAAACATGCTGTCTCACAAGACATGCAATAGGCCTACATATAACGACTTGTAGTGTATAAATTCTGGTTTTTACTAAACTATTTTAGGCTGATGGAAGGTTATAACTTAAAAATGTAATATTGTTTAAGCCTTTTTAATCATTTAGAAAAGCAAAAAATTAATTATTAAGGTGTCCTTCTAAATCCTTCACTACATATAGCAGATCAAAAGAGAGTAATTGTAATTCTTTAAAATAATCACTATCATTGTCTTGCATACAAATACTATTACATTACATAAAACTCAATAAATCAACTTACAATTCACACGATCTCAGAACCCAGCTTGCTATCACCCACATAGTTAACATAACTACCAACAAGACCGTCCCTGGACATATAGTCATCAATGTCTTGAGCACAAATCTCGTATCAAAGTTGATTCTATTCAGCGCGCCTATGCTCCGCGACGACGCGTCAGTAAAGAGCCTACTGTGAAGCAACATCACCCGACAGATAAGGTACAGCCGCAGAAACATGGGCAGAGAAAGAAGGACATCAATGGGGCAGTCATTTTCAGAGTTGGGATCAGACCATGTGAATCTGTTGCTGCCTGGGACGGGATGGATTAGACAGATGAGTAGTTCTACCGTTAGTTGGATAAAGCGACGCGTTGAGACGGCGATACGCCAATCGTCGATGCAGTTGTCTACGACAAAAAGCTGTCAATAGACAAATATCAATATTTTATTATATTAATATTTAGATATTATATTATAGTTAGATATTGTATTTTAGTTGTATACAATTTATGTAGAAAGATATGTTTATTACGAGAATAGTAATACACTGTAGATTGAATGCAATTCAATAGGATAATACTACGGAATCAAATAGGAATAAATATACATCATAAACACAGAACAAATGCAGGACAAATATTAAAATCAAGTTTAAAAACGACAAGACAAATAAAATGTATAAAAATGCAGCTATATATTTAAATTTTGCTGATAGATTCATGTTATAGAAAGACATATTTCACATCGTACAACTATCAAGCGATATATCACGCGGAAAGAGCGATAAAAATTTGATCAAATCACAAAATCTGTGCAGAGAAGGTAGAGTGGAAATATAAAAGGAGGGGAGGCAGGTCAAAAATAGTTTTCGCAGCTATTTATCATTTATAGTAGAGATTTTTTAATGTATTTTTTATTCAATTTTGAACACAAGTAATTTTTTAGCTACTCACAATGTTATGTCTTTCATGTAGTAACATGTTATTTCATAATTTATTACGTCCTAACAGATGCATTATACCTTATATAAAATTTAAAATATTTTATCAAAAATAATCATCACGATGTGATTTTTGGATAAATTCAAACAATTCTTTAGTCTTAGCATAATTTATTCATATATAATTAACACTGAAGCCCATCAGTTATTCAATGGACTTAAAATTGCATGCAACCTAAATTTTCACATAATATAATTATTTATACTATTTTTAACTCGAATTTCTCAAATGCTGTAAGTGAAATGTTTACAATTGATCACTTTAAATTGTTAAATATTACTATTAAAATAATGATCTAAATAGTTATTCTTTAATACTTAGAATCTGGGGCTGTTCAACCATATTACCACTATTCAATCGAGATTCAACCCCCCCCCCCTTCCTCCCCCATTATCTCAACGAGGACGACAAGCAGGCTAGATGATCAATCATCATTAATCCCTCGCACGATAATCCTTAAACGGTCTCTCCGCGTCGATGACCTATTACAGGGTTCAGCCAGAGATAATCCAGGATAATGACCAGATGGAAAGCTTAGGTCTTTTTTAATGTGAAAATCTTGACAGAGATTTAATGTCTGATGTAATAGCTTCAGTCTATAGCTTCCTTATATTTAGATGAAAATATAAATCATAAAGTGAAGATACATTTAATGTCGATATTCATTAAATTACAATGATGTTGTTGGTTAAGTAAGCCTAACGTCAATTTATTATTTGAGAAAATAGTTGATAAATATGGAGTAGTAGGCCTATTGAAATGCTAGTTAATTGGCAATTAAGTAAAATGAGAATTAAATATGTAAGAATGATATATTTAATATAAAATCAAGTTTTGCAATTACAAATATGTATGAAACTGTTGTTACATATTATACTATTATAATATAATGCTATCCGCAGTAGAGTTATATAAAATAGTTCAGATTGTTGAGACAATATTGCATTGTAATATTATATAAATGAAGCGTAATGCAATATTACATAAATGATTGGTAATAATGATACTCAGCGATTTACAACAATAATGTTCTACAAAAAAAAAAAATCTTAAAAAACGAGCTTCTAATGTCAGATTAAATTACCGCAAATTGACATTGAGCGTACCCGTATACACGAAGAGTTGAAGACGGACAGGATTGCATTACGTTCTATAGCTCTAGTCTTATAGCTTATATCTTATAACGTATAGGGATACTTTTCTTCAAAAAGTCAATTATTTCGGATCGAGCTCTAAAATTTCTAAAACATTATCTAAAACATTCTAATAAATGACTCGATGTCGGTTGTAATTTAGCCAAGGAAGACGTTGAAGAGTCTTGCTATTAGATTTTTGGTAGAAAATAATCAAATATTACGTGTTGAATTTGTCAATGATATGTAAAAATATATGCTATGCATGTTTAATAATGGTTTCATTATAAAGTATATTTGTATTTAATCCTACAGTACTTTGTGAAATACTGTAAATACTGTATAAGAAAGAAATTTCGATTAATTGAATGTGAGTATTCAGTATTCAAAATATGTTCTTTAATTTACTCAGTTACGAAAACAATAAATATTAAAACAAACAAATAAAAAATACAATAAAGAAGTTATAAAACTTTATAAGTATTTACTTCTGCACGATATAATTCCTATTTTTTAAAAGTCAATTTTACATTCAATGTAACGTAGTCAAGACATATGTACACAAATAATGTCCTGAAATTTTTAGCAAATACCTTTTCTGTTTAATTTTATAACTTTGCTTAACACTGTGTGTTGATTAAAACTGCTCATAGAAATCATTTGCACAATAAATCATTGTTTTCATTAAGATACTCAGACTTAGTGGCGGTATTATGCCACATAATGATGGATATGGAGTATCCCAGTGTAGTAATAAATGCTGAGTCGATCTTTTAGAAAACAGTTCTTTTAATAAAAAGTTCAGCGAGTTTATTCGCATACATCGTGAAATAAAATTGATTTCGAAGACATTTATCAAACATTCAATTGTATTATAATACGCTGAGAGAGTTATTCTATATATTGTTTTGAATTTTAAAATTGTGAAAAATGGTTAAAAAATCAAACTTTATGAAGTAAATTGTGTAGATGGTAGATATCAATTATTGCAGTTCAGTATCGTATACAGTGCTATACACATTTTTAATGCAAAAATACGTACAGAATAAGTATATACTGTAAATAAAGGTACAAATATTTTTACTTTTGTGGCGTATTTATATTTTTACTGTGGTGAAATTAGGATGCAAAAAAAGTGGCGTGTGGGGGCGGGGGGTACAAATTGTCAGTAAAATTGCATTTTCTAATTCATTTTCTTGCCTGAAAAACTGATTACTTCATATTTCTAAACAGGTCAAAAATAAAAATTATATCTGTCCCTGTAAGTAACTATACCAATATTACTTTTAAATTCATTTTTATATTTTTGTAGAAACAATTACAATTTAACTTCAAATGAATTAGAACAGTTTCACGAGAATGTGTGAAATTGTTTTCGATCTGAAATCTAGTGAAATGAAGTGAATAATAAGATAGAAAAAAAACTGACGCTAGATACGATAAGCATCGAGTGAAGTCACCGAAACGTGAAATTTGTTTTTCTCTCAAGTGCTCTCTTCATGCAAGTGTCGAGTCATGGTTGCCTCTCTTAAATAGCAAATCTTCTAAGATTACGACATAAAATTGAAAAATTATTATGCGCTAAAATGTATATATCTTTAAAGCAGTTAATTAACGTAATATTTATCTATTTAAATTTATCTTTTATTTAAACGAGATTACACTATTATCTTTCTTTATTAATTAGTTCAGTGAGAGAGATATAAATTAATTACTGTCTTCTTTATAATTTTCTAAATGACACCTTTTTTAAGACGTTAAATCTTTAAAAAACAAAACAAATTGTTTTGTAATGTTTTATAAAACTTCTCATATACAATTGCAAAATTCTGTTTTAACAAAAGAAAAATGACACAAACGATTTTGAGATTAATTAAACTTCATGCTTGCTCCGACAAGGAATGAGAACAAACTTGAAACGTCACCCTACTGAGAATACTATCAATGAACATACAGAATGTACGCCTGATGATAACATAGTTGAAGTCATATCATGGATTTCAAGCTACTGCAGACTGATCGATAGTTCTCCGAATCAATCATTATTATTAATCGATCTACAATGGCTGCGACCTTGTCAGTATGTAGAGTTCAAAGAAAGTTCATTGTACTGCATTATATAAAGTACTGACAGAATGTTATCTATTCCGGAGCAATTTTAGTTAATATGACTACTAGTTGATT
>JAQIXG010004096.1:0-13494 GCA_034700105.1 Oconnorella tubifera
TATACAGTATTCACGCAATATAACATTGTCCTATATTATTACACTCATATGTATTACAGGTCAACCGGCTTGTAATTCAATAAAATATCATTTTAATTATAATCACATAATTTCTAATTAATTAATTAAATTCAATAATGAACCAAATAAAGATCTAATCGAACGGCAGAGAATAAATTTAATTATTTAATTTTTAATTTAATTTAAATTAATTTTTTTATAAAAATAAATAAAATAAAGCGTGCACCTTTTTATGATAGGATGGAAAGTGAAGGTTATTCAAGGCTGTTTTAAAATAGTTAGTTTCTTTTTCAAGTTAGTTTAACTTTAAATTTTAAGTGCATAAACTGCATTAAATTAAGATTATTACAATTTAGCAATAATTCTTTACTAATTCTGATAAGTTTAAGTGGAAATAAGAATCAAAATGATTTGGAACTTGGGTATTTGGCTAATTTGGTGAAACAAAAAATGTATAAAGAGTACAAGATCTTAGGCAAACGAAAGTTGAACGGGGAAAAGCTAATCTGTGGCGCCACTGCCACTATAAAGTGACGCCACAGATTAGCTGGGGGCCCATGGACATGAAAAGACTAGGGGCCCTTACCAAGTAGCGCATACATAGCGCTATAGAGGTAATTGACCCGCAACAGAGGTCATTGACACTCTATAGAGGTCATTGACCGGTTACAGAGGTCATTAACCGGCTGCAGAGGTCATTGACCCTTTATAGCGGTCATTGACCCGCTATATAGGTCATTGACCCGCTACACATCATGAACCCGCTATTATAATAGATGTCATTGACCCGTTACAGAGGTCATTGACCCGCTGCAGAAGTCATTGACCCGCAAAGAGGTCATTGACCCGCTTCAGAGATTATTAACCCGCTGCAGAGGTCATATATTGAACCTATATATCGGTTCTTGATCCGCTACAGAGGTCATCGACTCGCTACAGAGGTCATCGATCTGCTCAACTTAAGAGGCCATTTACCAACTAGTTATAGAGGTCATCGACCCGCTACAAATGTCATTGAATACACGACCTTTTTTAGAGGTCATCAACCGTTTTTTTTAGAGGTCATTGACCAGCTTTTAGAGATTATTAATTAACCCTGCTTTTAGTCTAAGTAGGAGAGATTCCCAGGTAGGAGAGATTCCCAAGTAGAAGAGATTCCAGGTAGGAGAGATTCCTAAGTAGAAGAGATTCTCAAGTAGAAGAGATTCCAGGTAGGAGAGATTCCCAAGTAGGAGAGATTCCCAAGTAGAAAAGATTCCCAAGTAGAAGAAATTTCAGGTAGAAGAGATTCCCAAGTAGAAGAGATTCCAGGTAGGAAAGATTCCCAAGTGGAAGAGATTCCAGGTAGGAGAGATTCCCAAGTAGAAGGGATTCTCAAATAGAAGAGATTCCCAAGTAGAAGAGATTCCAGGTAGGAGAGATTCTCAAGTAGAAGAGATTCCCAAGTAGGAGAGATTCCCAAGTAGGAGAGATTCCCAAGTAGGAGAGATTCCCAAATAGGAGAGATTCCCAAGTAGGAGAGATTCCCAAGTAGAAGAGTTTCACAGGTAGGAGAGATTCATAGCAGGCAAGTTTCCAGCACTAGTTTCCAGTTTGGCAAGATTTTGGAGTTTGGCAAGATTTATTTCCAGGAACTTGCCAATTAAAAATCTCCAAACAGTTTTAGAAGGTGTGTTTGTTTATTTATTTAATTATATTTCAAAAATATAATTTAAATGATTTAAATTCAAATTTAGGTCTAATTTTTAATTTAAATAATAATAAATATATTATTTTATAGATTTAGTAATTTATGACTTTAATACAATTTAGAATAATAACGATTTAGTATATTAATAGTAATTGTATTGTTTATTATTTTGTAATGATAAACAACAATTAGGCCTAGTTAGTGACAATAAATAAATAAATAAACTAATTCATTTATTGATTAATTAACAGTAACTATTAATAATAAATTAACTTATATAACATTTAATTAATCATTTGGTCAGTTTTTAATCCAAATTGAAAGAGTTATAATTATGCTGTGATTGAATTAGGATTAAGATTGAGTAACTTTGATTTATTTATTTTAATTTTCTTTCATTAAATGTCTTCTATACTTACTATATGTCATGCTTACTATATATCCTCATTTAAATAATAAACTTAGTTTATATACTTTTTCTTTCGTTTATATTTCAGATTCTGTAAATCAATAGTCAATTTCAATTCGATTCTTAACTAATTACACCTCATTTTCAATTAGCTGTTTAATTTAAGCTCTCAATTATTAAAATCTGATATAAAATGTCTCTAAATGAAACAAACTATACGACAACTGACCTATGGACAAACGACACGGAACAGATAACTGAATTATTCTATAATTTGACTGACGAAGTGTTTAATGTTTCTAATACTACATCCCCCACAGTGGGGAGGGTCCACGAGGCTTTTATTCAGACAGCTCTGGCCAGGGGAATAGCGGGAACATTCGCTTGTATCAGTTGTATTATAACAGGGTATCAGGTCCTGAAGTTTTATCTGCTACGTAATATTAAGATTATTTAATTTGGGTAAAAAAAATCATTTTGATAGCATAGTGTTATTTAAGATTTTGTTCAACCTTTGTTGTTTGCTAATAAAAGTTAATAAGAAAATTGACAGCTACGTCTTCGACATCGTTCATATAATACGGTAATCCAGGCGTTAAACCTAATTTGCTGCACCCTTTAGTAAGACATTTAAATTGACAGCTACGTCTTCATATAATACATATAATACATATATACATTATTCATATAATACAGTAATCCAGACTTTAAACTGAATTTACTGCTCCCTTTAGTAAGACGCTTAAATTAAATTGACAGCTACGTTTGTAATATATAATACTTTAATCCAGACGTTAAATGTAACCTAAATGAATTCCAGTTATGCATGTATCTGCGATACGCTACATTCCCAGTACAAAGGAAGTGCATTATGCGTATACTTCTCATGGTTCCTATCTATGCGCTCAACTCTTGGCTTTCACTCATGTTCTATAATAATGAAAACTATTACATCTACTTCAATACAATTAGAGATTGCTACGAAGGTTAGTTGATCAACAAAACTTCTCTTTTTGTGTTCGAACTTTTCTTTTAGTTTGATAAAAGGTACAAAGTAATTATTGGGTTCTATGCTTTGCTGAAAAGTTTGTAGTTTGTTGCACCCTTTAGCTGTGCGCTTAATTTGTTTATTTAATTTTTGATATAATTTTTAAACGAAGCGTTAAGTTGAACTTTTTTTGTCTTCCAATGGTTATGAAATTGAGTTTTATTAATTAACGTAAATGATCTTTCTGACTATTTAACTATGCTACTGAATTACTACTACTGAGAAATTGCTTATTGTTAGAATGCTTGCTTCTCTGGATACATGTATTTGTATATTGTTTTTATTGTATTTCTGATTTGACTTTGATTTAAATTGTTTCAATTAAATTTTGTATTTTATTTTAGCGGTGGTGATTTATAGTTTTATGTGTCTGTGTTACGAGTATCTGGGAGGGGAGGGAGCGATCATGAATGAAATTACTGGCCAGCCGATGCAGTGAGTCGACCAACTTAACATTTCTTATTATTTATACTAGATGTATAAATTTTGACATTTAGGATAGAAATTGACGGAATCTAATTATAGAAAAGTCAGTGAATTTTAATTGAAAATAAATTAATATTTCTAATAATATTTCTAACAATTGTAAATGAAAATTATATAATAAATGTTGGTTGTGTAAAGTATTAAAAATAATATTTCTATGTTTTTATATATTTTTGACTGTTGAATTTTTAAACTGAGTTGAATATTTGAGTAATTTATCACTGTGTGTTTTGTGATAAACTTATATTCGTTATGATTTGAATAATATTACGTTAATTTATTCATTTATTATACTGCATTATTTTATTTAAAACTTATTGTTTATTAAATAAAATAGGTAGTTTTTATACCAGGAAAAATTAACGCTTAGTTTTTAATATATACAAATTTATCATTAATCCGGTATATTCCATCTTTCTACTCTAAAATTTCTTACTTTTTAAAAATGTATCAATCAGTGCACCAAGTTCAAGCTAAAAAAGTGGCAACGCTGTTTAAATGCAATGCTGATTTAATTTGATAATGATTTATGATGATTTGAATTTTTTTTTTTTTTTCGTCAGATCCAGTCTATTGCTGTGTACTTGCTGTCTGTCTGGCAAGCAGTACTCCCTCTCTTTTCTCAGATTCTGCAAACGAGTAAGTTATTCTAACTTTTTAAACGTATAATTTCTTTATTTTTTAATTATTTTATTGCGTTTCAATATAAATACATAAAGTTCATCTTTTTAATAAATGAAAATAAAGTTTATTGTTTATTATAAGTGAGGCTTGATGGAGAAATGGTTAGAGAGCAGTACTCAGGACTCTAACCCATATGGTTTGAGTCCTGTTGTGTCTTGCAATATTACGCTTACTTGTTGCACCCTTTAATGATACTTTGAAATCAGCAAATATATTGTTGTTTATAGATGGTAATCTTAGTCATTTATACTTTCATAAATTTTATCTTTAAAACTTTTCTGCTTATAATTTTGTTGCAAAACTATAATGTCAGTTTTATTATTGACATTAATGTGATAATTGGTAATTATAAATATATAATCGTAATTAATTATATATAATTTAACAATTATATATAATTTATAATTATTATTATATAATTATTTATGCAGACAGGTTTAATTCTAATATAAAATTAAATTAATTGTTTGTTCTCAGGCTACTCTGCAGTTTTGTTTTGTCAAGCCAGTGATGGCTATAATTGCTTTGATCATGCAAGCCTACAGTGTCTATAAGAACGGCGATTTTGAGTAACCATTCTTATTCGATTGATTTTTATAATAATTTAATTCGTATAAATTTGCAAGTTAATTTATTATATTTAAAATAGTTTTATGAGTATCGATAATTATATAGTAGGTGGCTGTTAGATTCGATAGTTTGCTAAGATATTAATTTTATATTGCACAATGAAGAAATTTCTAATTTAATATTGCATTTATCAATTGAATTTATCGATAAGACTATAATTACCAGACTTTGTAATTATATTTATGATAAATTTATATATTTATTAAATTTATGATAAATTTCCATGAAATGTCATTGGTCAAAATAATTGTCAACATTGCGAAATATAAATGTACATTTATTATATTTTAAAATATAAAGCAGTTATTAAAAAAAAAACTAAAAACAACTGGGGAACTATTTAAATGTTCAAACTATTAACTGTAAACTGTAAATAAACAGTAGATACTAACTTTTTATATTTCTTCTATAATGTATTTATTCTATATTTATTCTATAATGTCAAATTGCATTGCTATATTTAGTTAATAAACTCATCTTTGTTGATTTAAATGTTAAAATTTGCTGTTTTTTATACTATGTGAGCATTTGACTCTAAAATGTAATTTATTTATGACACTATCATAAAGTTCTTTGATTGTTCTTTGTTTGTTATGTACAGTGTCACAAAAGGTTATCTGTACGTAACAATAGTGAATAATGTCAGTGTAGGACTTGCTATGTATGCATTGATACTTTTCTATATCGCTACAAAGGAATATCTTCGTCCTCATAAGCCCATCTTAAAATTCTTCAGTGTAAAGGCTATCATCTTTGTGTCGTTTTGGCAAGGTTAGTAGTTTACTTTAAATTGCATTGCACTGCATTTAAATTGCATTACACTACATTTAAAATTCATTACACTATATTTAAATTGCTTTATGCTACATATAAAATGCTTTACATTTAAAATAAGCGCCTAGGAATAACGCACTTTATTTTAAATCTCACAATCAAATCCAGGTGTCCTGCTAGCGATACTAGAACGCGCGGGAGTGATCACTCCGGTCTACAGCAATGACAGCAACGAGATGATCGAAGTCGGTACTGTTGCTGCCGCATATCAAAATTTCATTATCTGTATTGAGATGGTTCTTGCATCGGCTTGTTTATGGTTCGCTTTCCCTCGACAAGACCCAACCGATATCGAACTGCAATCTAAAACGTCATCGACAGCGATAAATAAATCCGTATCGTTACGTAGCATATCGTCAGGATTGAAAGAAACGATTAATCCGACTGATATCGTCGTCGACGCTATTCATAATTTCCATCCGCAGTACCAACAGTACGCTCGACACGAAGCGACAGTGGGGATCGAAGATCTGGATAATTATAAAAAGTTTCAGCAGAAGGTAGCGCTACCGAAACGGGATCGTTATCAGGAACAGCCGCTGGAAGTTCCCGGGGTGGGGGCAGGGTTGGAGAGGGGGGCGGATGGTAGGCAGCAGGGAGGGGTGGGTGAGCAGGGTGGGGTGGAAGGGGGGATAATGCCGGGGGTGGTTAGAAGGGGGAGGTTTAGCGAGAAAACGAATTTGTTGGGTACAAATGACGAGTTTATATAAACTTTTGGGCATGTTTTGCAGTGGTGAAATTTTTAAAAGGATTTTTTGTAATTGGAGATTTTAATGTTTTTTAATTTGAGAATTTTGTGTACGGATAGATCTGTTTTAATTTTTGAGTTTCGGTTAATTTGATAAGAGATTCTGCATTGTTATTTTTCTAGTTTTTAACCTCATGTGCTTAATTTTAACAGTGTTTTACAGTAGAGGGTTCATAACAAAAATATTGTATAAAGTTACGGTTTTATTGAAAAGAGCTTGCTTGAGCAATGAATTCAGTTTTAAACGTGTTTAGTTTTCAATATTTTTTGAAATTTTTTTTATTTAATTGTATAAATTGTATGTATATTTGTTGATAAGTGTATTTCTAATGATTTAATCATGTGATTTTAAAGAATATCAGCTTGTATTTATATTTTATAACTTAATGATATAATCTTATTTGAATGTCATTCCATCATTGTAATTCCTATGTTTTTAAGTTGTCATGAGGCTATATTGCTTGGTTCATTTGTTAACGTTAAGCTACTAATTTATCATTTAGATTTAATTTGATAGATATTAAATAGTGAATTACATCATTATTCAATTAAGAAATTATGCAGTGAGTATAATTTTAGAAATTCAAACGAATGAAAATTAGCTTTAAAAATTTCGAAATTAAAATTTATGTGCATATTTTTATTGTTTCAGCTGAACTGATTGATGAATTTTAAAAGAATTTTTTACAAATTTTTTGCAATAGAACATATTAGAACAGCTTGGTTTTTATAAACACGCTTATTTGCCTTAATTTAATAAAATAACTTATCTGCCTTATCTAATAACTGAATTTCATTTGTACAAATATTATTTTATTTGCTGTATAACTTTATAGAGGCACTTTCAGTATTTTATTTGCACCATTGTGTAGCTTATTTTTCATTCTTGCTAAATTTGATACTTTTAATAAAAGGAGTTGATTTGTATTTATCAATTAATAGATTTATATGTATACAATAACAAATTATAAATATAATAATGTACAAGATAGATTTATTATATTACATAGTAGTTGGCTATTATTATTAACTTCTGTTTGTTGTACATTTTATAAGTTAAATTGCAATGTGTTTTTTAAATTTCTGTATGAATTTTGCATAAATACATATCAGGTTTTTTGCGATAGAATTAGCCAATGTTATGTTTGATCTCACAATAATCGTGATAATTTTTTAGTTCTAATGAAACGGGAACTGTACTTTAAACGGAGAAATCTGATTACAAAAAGATTATTTTATATAAATCTAAATATTATTATTAAATAGATAAACTGATTTATATTACAGTTAATGCTGTTCTATTCCCGCATCATTCCTTCGTTTGTATGTTTTTATGAAAAAGTTTGTTAATCGAGAGAGAAATCATTCTTTTTTATTATGTAAGCATCAATTTATACATTTTAAATTTCAAGAATGACATTTATTTTATCGAGTATAGTACACTTTAACGCGTTATTTTTATTTCATTTATTTCGTAAAATGTAATCTATAAGGGTGATTGATTTAATAATAGCTGAATATATGTCTAGAGCCATTTGCATAAGAAAACTTGGCTGAATACTATTATATTATCATTATTAACATGCAGTTAATGAATTGCAAAATCTACAGAATACATATAGTCTAATTGAACACAAAGTTAGCAAAGTCTCTCTGTTGAAAATTAATGTCAAATTATAATATAAAAGAAAAAAAATTATATTTCTGTTAAGTTATAGAATTACATTCATCTCGCTGCAACATCGGTATACTAAAGAAATCAATACTGCTATGTAACAAAAATGAACATAAAATTTAAACACAAAAATAGATACAGTATTATAAAATATTAACTACATCGTATATAAACATGCAGAGTCACTACTTTAAAACGGCATTGGAAAACTTATTTTCTATAAGCTTCCACTACTACTATTTATTTTATTAATATTAACATATTAACTTTAATATCATATTACTAGAATACAATAAGTTATTTATTTACTATCAATTAGATAATTTTCAGTTATTATTTTAACTATCCGTATAATCTATTTTTATTTACGATCCGAATTCCCCACAATACAAAATACATCTCAAGTTTCAGCATGTGTCGTTATTGGAATACCCCGCAGTACAAAAATACCCCAGTTTCAACGTGCTGCCTTATTGGCTATCCTCGTTCGAACGGATTCAACTTTGATTGGTGCGCTCTTATGAACGATTGCTGGATAACGATTGCCTAACAACTCTACTTGTACACAAGTACCAGAGGCTGTTAGATGTATCGGTAAGTATGCAAAAGCGATACTACTCTGAACAGAGTACCCGTACGAACCTGATGTAGTATTACCTACAACCTGAAATACACTTCAGCGTAATGTATTTAATACAATGAAGATTAATATTAAGTATATTACTAAGTACACTTCACTTTGATTTATTTATTATTTACAAGAAGAGTAATATTACGCATATTACAAAATACCTATTATATTTAATATTACCCTATTATGTTTTTGTCTAAAATAAAACTACTGCATAAAATTATTGAGAAGATATTTTTGAAATTTAATAATGGCCTAAATAAATAATTTTATTCTTGAATTCGCTGAAATTCATATAAAATGCATGACTGGGTTTGTTTTAATAATTTAGGGGTGCAACAAATAGCCATACTTGTTGAATCCTTTTTAGCAAGTAAGTTTGTAATTAGTAACTGATTAGAAATTGATTTGAAATACCATCAATATAATATTATTTGTATTCAAATATTTAGTTTGCTATTACCTTGTCTTCGTGCCAGATGGTTTCATTGCCTTGCGGATCAACATCATCAGTTTTTACTGTCAGGAAAACAAGACTTCTGTGCAAGCCCTTTGCCTTGATTTGTTCAATAGATTTCTTCCCAATGAAATCTGCAGACTGTGGTAAAATAGTCTCATAATTTATAGTCAAATCAAATATTTTATTAAATATAAGATTGAAATGTCAATATATGAACCAAATGGAAATCTATTAGGTTTCAATTGAAAACTAAGCAGTAATTAGTAATAAAAAGCAGTAGGTAATCATCTGAAATACTAATGAGATAATCCAGGTTCTTAAAACTAATCTAGATAGAATCTGATGATAAATATTAAATAAAACAGATTAGACGGTCTTACTTTATTAGTGTGCACAAAAAAGCTAAGTCCAGCTTCTAATGGATTTGTATCAATATTCATCTAAAAGAAAAATTATAAACAACATCTCTAATGCAATTTGCTGTAGTCTTAACATTAACCTTAAATAGTTTCTGAATGGAAAAAGCAGCATCACTTAACGATCAATGTTGTTATTTCTCTTCATTATGAAGTCAATTTAACACTTTCTGCTAATAAATGTGGTAACTTTTAGATCTTTGTAACAGAATAAATTATAAACATAATTATTTTTATGTGAAAATAATATGTAATATGTAAAATTTCAATTTCTTGATTTAGCTTTACCAATGCAATCAGTCTAATTGTAGTTTTTATACTAAACTCTATCAAGCCTTAGGTAGATTTTGTTTTACTCTTTATATTGTTTAAAAATTGCATTTCTGTGACTTAAAAAATTAAGACAATATTCCTACCTCTGAGCCCCAGGCTCGAAATCCTTTTTCCAGTCTTAATGAATTCATAGCAAATGCCCCAAAGTCACCAATGTCAAATTCCTGCCCAGCATCCATCAGTGCAGCATACAACTTTGGTAGATCAGCGATAGGGGCATATAACTCCCAGCCCAACTCACCTGCAATGAAATTAAATTGTTAAGTTTCAATAAATCAATAAAAGTTTAGCGCTTGTTTGACCGTTGAGGGACGATGTCGCAGACGTCCCTCAGTATCAAACAAGACCACACATGCTCCACCCAAGCAGTGAGCAAAACAACAAGTTATAGATGAGGTATAAAACAGATAAAAAATGCAAGCATTGCCGAATAAACTTAATTTGTTGTGTTAGAGTCAAATTATTCTTTTTTTAAATGCGAGTATTAAAATTTGAAAGCATATAACATGAATGATAATATATTTAAGAAAAATTATGAATTCAATCATTCACTGTGATGATCTAACCAAACTTAGAGACAAATATATTGTTCTCCACAACAAGTGCTTAAATAGCAAAGCACTGTATATATAATCTAATACTTCAACTTAATGATTATAAGAAACAACCAACCAGTGTAAGAGATTCTAAGTGCTCGAATATTTTTAATATTTGCAACTTCGATGATCCTAGCATTGAGAAATTGAAATGACGCATCAGATAGATCCGTTTTTGTGAGTTTTTGAAGAACAGATCGACTTGCTGGCCCTGCTAAACCCAGGCAACCCCAATCATCTGTTACATTACTAATAGACACATTAAACTTTCCCAATAAACTGTGTTCTTCAATCCATCTGAAAGATCACAACAAAAAACTACGTATAATATTAATTATGATTTAATTATGCTAAAATTAAATCTATTTTATCATTGTTATATAAATCAAACAATACATCAGCTTGTAGCTTAAAAATCTCACACTGGTTTTCTTCAAGTAATTATAATTGACATTAAACTAACACAATGTATGCCATCTAATACAACATAACTCAGCGGTTCTCAGCCTTTTAACTCAAGGACCACTTAGAAATTTTGGGTCTCGGTCGCGGACACCCATTAAAATTTTTCATCCGGTCCACTGTAATAAACTTTTTTTTATTATGCGCGACGCCATGCATTTATAGTTTTAATAGAACATTATATTCAAATGCTGTTTTATAACATAATCTAGCCATTCAAATAGTTTTTTATTACCTTACTGAAATTCATCCGTTTGCATGTTTTTAAATAGAAATCGTATAAATTTTAGGCTTTTGCCTCGGACCACCAGGTAGACGGCCGCGGACCACCAGTGGTCCGCGGACCACGGGTTGAGAACCGCTGCCATAACTAATCAAATAGAATTAGATAACCAATTCTATTAGATATCCAATAACTACATTAGATATAAGATAACTACGGATAATTAATCAGAAAGAATTTTTAAAATCTAGCAGCAGAAACTTTCCAAAGACAGTTTTGAAGGATTCATTTATCGATAACATTAAAGTAAAGGCTAAATTAAAACATAAACTGAACCTGAGGTCATGTAATTCAGATCCAGATCCTGTTATGATAAAATAGTCATTAGTCGCAAGTCGACTGGCTGTTAATTCAGCGTAGACACGCCCTCTTTCTGTAAGCATGTGAGTTATGCATGTCTGACCTTCCTGAGAAATAACAGAAAAAATAGACTTTATTGAAAATGAATTTTTATATTTTCAAGAAAATCTGAAAGAGCAATATATATTGAATTGATGGATAAATTTTATATTTGCAAGAATATGTGAAAGAGAAATATTTATTCACACTCAGAGATAAATATAAATATGATCTTTTGTAATAAAACTTGCTATTTCAAAGATCTTTGCTATTGCATTGATATGTAATAGCAATGCAAGTTTCTTTCACATTCAAAATTCATACTTAAATACTGTATATTTTTACATTTAAAGTTAGAATAGATATGTCGTATAAAAACTTACTAAATTTAACATTTACATTTTTTTTTAAATTTCTTTAAGAAATTCTGAAATTTAAGCAGATGCATATAATAATCTACACGAGCAAGTAATGAATCTTCTTCAATCTCATAAATACTAATTGTAAATTTTTATATAAAACCAATGAAAACCTTTGGCAGTGAATTAGCACAGAGATAATCTATAAATTTACTGGCATCCGGTCCCTGTATGATAATCTTTGCAAATGGTGTCAGATCAATCACACCAGCTCGAGTCAAAACCAGTTGACACTCTCGCCCAACCGGTTCAAACCAGTTGGTACGTCGAAAACTTGGCTTGTAGCCAGAAACATCGTCTTGTTTAGCAAACCAATGGGGTTGTTCCCAACCTACGGAAAAATATCATTCGAGTAAAATGATTATTTATTTAAGAAATTAATATAGAGAGTGATTTAAGATATTGTGTTGATCAGGCAACTTAATAATTTCAGTTATATAATTTTACAGTTAAGTAGATTTTCAGTTATATAGATTTGTTTTGTATAGGTTTTTATGTACTTTATAATTTTATTAATGTTTATATTAACCAGTATAAAATAAACAAAAATGTTATTATTAAGTTAAAAACTCAGAAATATTAATACATAACTAACATAAGATAACTTAATACATAACAATATAAAAATTAATATATAATAAACATAACATTACATACATGTTATGCTTTTACAATTTAATGCTTGTATTTCTAATTGAAACATTTAGAATTAGAATTAGAAACTTTCAGTAATAAATAAATATTTTTTAAAACTTTATATTTTGATATTTTAATTCATACCTGCATGAAAACCGAGTTCAGCACCGTGATTTACTAAAGTGCTGACAATTGGACTCGAGCGATTAGTAGGTCTGCCGGCGTATCTTTCTTCCTTTGGAAATCCAACCACATTGTTCATTCCGTATGATTCGCGAGCTTTTTTCAGTGTATAATCTCTAAATATTAATTACATTTATTCATGACATGAACTCTATTGATAAATGAATGTTATATATTCAAGAATATTAAATTTGAATAAGAAATATTTATTAAACTCAGAGATAAATATAATATGAAATCTTTGCAACAGAACTGCAATACTCAATAGGAATATTATTAATTAGTCTCAAATATTATAGCTATTATAGAAATTATGTAATTTAATGTCAATTCAATAAATTAACAAAATAGATTTTATATGTAAATCTTACAGGTTTGAAGAAGAAATCGTATAAAATTTATTCTCAATTATCTAATTAATAGCATAATAAATATAATAGCATAATAAATATAATAGCATAATAAATATAATAGCATAATAAATATAATAGCATAATAAATATAATAGCAT
>JAQIXG010004097.1:0-13494 GCA_034700105.1 Oconnorella tubifera
AAATTAGCCCAATGTTTGTCTAAATTAGATTTAAAACTGTTTATGGAATTAGAATTAATGACACTATCAGGTAATGAGTTCCATAAGCTAACAACTCTGCTGGTAAATGAATATTTTCTTACGTCATATCTACAACGTTCAGTTTTTAGTTTTAAGCAATTACCACGTGTCCTGATGTTTTCACTTTTATACAATGTTGGTACCACCAATGCATCATAGTAGACATTAAGAATTTTAAAAACTTCAATCATATCACCCCCCCTATTTCTTCGAAATTGAAGTGTAGGCAATTTTAAATATTGTAAGCGTTCTTTATAAGATTTATTTTGAATACCATTAACTAGCTTAGTGGCACGCTTTTGGACTTTTTCAATGTCCTTAATTAAACCTTTTCTATAAGGATACCAAATAGCATTAGCAAATTCAAGATGGCTCCTAACCATGCCCTTATAGATTGTTAAGAAAGAAAACTTATTTAAATTTTTAAAATTTCTATTAATAATTCCAATTATTTGATACCCCTTATTGATTTTTCATAAATATGTTTTTTAAAGGTAAGATCTGTATCTATAACAACACCAAGATCTCTCATGCCTCTCTCAATATCTACAGGTCCAGAGTCAGTTTTAAAATTATATGTAAAATCTATTAATTGATTGATAGGTGTAATTGTCAAAATCTTGCATTTATCGAAATTGAGCTTCATTAGCCATTTATCTGACCATTGAAGTATTCTTTGACAACATTCATTCAAAGATTCAGCATCATTGATATCTTGTACATGTTTAAACAATTTAGCATCACCAGCAAAAAGATACAAATCCACAGAATTATCTCCACAGAATTGTGGTAGATCATTAATATATATTACAAAGAGAAGAGGATCAAGTACACTTCCCTGAGGAATACCACTTGTAACATTCATCCACTTAGAATATTTCCCGTTAATCGAATAAACTTTAATCTATCTAAAATACAATTGCATTATGCAGATTTTATATAAATAAAAAATTACCGTGGATCATCGAATTCAATGAAAGCGAAGGGAGGCCCGTTGATATTCTTTAGATTCACAAAGTTGATTTTTCCGTATTTGAAGAAAATATCCTCGATGTCCCTGCTCGTGACGTCCGGGGGCAAATTACCCACGTAGACCTGTCCCTCGCGAACCACCGGGGCCGTGCCCCCACCCCTGAACCCGCCAGACATGTTCCCCCGGTCTGCCTAATGTAGAAAAATTAATTATTTAATTTCTAATGCATTTAGCGAATTTTCTTCAACGGGAAATAGTATTGCATTATTTTACAAGCAATATTTTGGTTCTAGGACATTTCGTCAAAGGACGATTCGTCAACGGACTGTTCGTCAAAAACTATTCTTATAATTGACGATTCTTATAACCCATAATCATAACCCTAACCTCCACCCTAACCATAAACCTAGCTATAAACCTAACCCTAAACCTAACGAAAATTCATGACAAACAGTCCGTTGACGAATCGCTGTTTGACGTCCATATACCAATATTTTCAGATTTTCACGATTTGACAATTGACTGGAGATTAGACTTGGATTATTGAAAGAGGTGCAATTTTTGATGTTCAGGCAAAAAAATACGTATTTAAAGTTAGGAAAAACATGATCGTAAGTAAATTATAGGGAGTAAAAGAAAACTTGTATGTATTTTGATAAAAAAAATGAGCATAATGCGCGACATAATGTGTACAGTTTGCTTCTTGTATATATTAATGGTAATAGTTTCTAGGTGTCAGCCATATTGAGCAGACAAGCTTTCATATAACAATGCCTCAGAAATGCACGCAGTGTTTTGTACATTTTCTAGAAGAAAAACTAACGATAAGACCAACAATAATTTCTACATAATCATTTAAAATAAAACAACGAAAATATTCACTCGTAGAGTTTTATTGTAAAAGATAAGCATTTAATATACTGTAGAAAAGTAATAATGGAGAATTTAATAATTAAAAAAAACGAAATAGCAGAATAAACTGAGCAACAAGCATTGCATCTAAAACTGAAAGATTTAAGTTAACATAAGAAGAATTCTTTGCAATCTTTTAAAGACTAAATGTTAAATAAATTTGACAATTTATTACTCAAATTTCAAACTTAAAAATAAAAAGTATCAAGAGAGTTCAAATAAAATAAAGTTATAAATTAGCATCTTTTAAAAATATACACTAGAAATATTTGTAAACCAGATAATATTACTGAATATAAAGATAAATATTTATATATTTCAATATACATTAATAACAATATTTTAATGAGTATTACAGCAATCATTTTGGAATAATTAGTACAGAATAAATCGCAGTATTTATCGCTTCAAATAAATTAAAGCAATTTTAATATACTGGCTTAGTAATGCATTTGTAAAACTGCATAAAAAAACCTTTGATGTTTGCCATGTTAGTCTCAGAAAATAATAAAACAGAACTTGTATAAATTTGAATAGAAAATTCTAGTAATATAGTCATGTAATAAAATGAGATTCCAGAAAAGAATTATTAAACATATAAATAGTATCAAACTATGTATAAAAATCGACTGCTTTTTAAGAAATGAATTTATGCCATAATATAACGAATGTTAATATCAGAAAAAGTATTATTTGTTACAAATGTTTTAAAGTATTCAATGATAAAACATTTCTCAACAAAACAAATATAGTAGTTTAACAATATCAATCAACATGAATGAAATTAAAACTCAATTTCAAATTCACTTGAAAAACTCGTATTTGACACTACAACTCATTTTCCAGCCAAGTCTAAAATAGCATAATATTAAATAAATATGAATACAAGAATATAATATAAATATAACTGTAGGATGTTATTTTAATCAATCGCCTCTGATATGTGACCATTATTGCAGTATAAGGCACAGCAAACAAAAAGTATTACTCATTTAAAACAGAAAACACAGAGCCATAAACACACAAATGAAAAGGGCACGCAATTAAACGCTTTTATCAACTAAAGTAAGAACACTAATTCATACAATTACTAACACGATATGTTACTTAAAATGAACAAAAAATAATAACATACAAACTTATTTATAACGCACGAGAATTTTGATTAAACTTAAAATTTAAACATTTTCTTATACGTAACACTACACTTGATGTCATGATATTTTTCTATTCAGTAAAAAGTATAACAGACATCACAACAGGAACATTTTACGTAAAAGAAACGTAAAAGAAAGAAGTGTTTTTTAGAAGATATGTCAAATCTGCATCATTGAAAAGATGTAAATATATAGCTACTTAAATGTTATAACAAAATAATAACTTTGCATAGAATGAACAAAATGAATATCATTTAATATAATAACAAAATATGACGCTACTCTAATTCATATACAATTGAGATTGCTACGGAATACATTTCTAAAGATATGTACGTATATAGGGAATGATAATCTATAAAACTAACTATAAAATATAAAGATATACAAAATGCAGCGTACACGCTATGATAAATACAAGGCAGCGACAACCTGAAGCAACAGGAAACAGTTGGTGGGGTGGGAGGGGTGGGTGACAAAAACAGAATCTGGCAGAAATTGCCCAAAATTTAATAAAAAATATAAACGAAAATAATAAATCATTCTAATAAGTAAAGAGATTCTGAGAAGCATTCTCATTGTCAAAAACTTAACAAATTTAAAAACATTTAGAGAATTAAAAGTTGCAGTAATTAAGTAGACCTACTCTTAAACTAATCGCAGTACCATATTAAAAATTATAAAACCTCTCATCCCCACAAAGATTTACATTTTTTACCCTCCTGTTTATTAAGAAGGAAAGCCTAACCTTAACCCTAACTTAAACCCTACCTAAAAAATATAGCAAATCACTCGTATAAAGTAAAAATCCTTCATAACCACCCCTCACCCCCCGTATAAAAATCAACACTACTTACAAAAAGGCGACGTTTAATAAAAAGTTTATAAACAAAAATACCAAGATTCCCAACAAGCAGCAGTAGATATAAAGCCACGATTATAAAATGAAAATGCTCATCATTTACGATATAATTTAAAACACCGCCTTTAAAAAGCGTATCACATAGCACCAAAAGGGTCGCTAGCCGGTGTTGCTGGCATAGACGTCTGTGGGCGTAGACCCATGTGATGACGCGCAGGCCATTGCGGGGTAGCAGTGGTGCCAGGGGGCGACATCATTACGACGCGGGGCTGCATCTGGAAATCAGTTCATAAAAAATTCCTCGAGAATCAGTTTTTCTTATTTTAAACAGAAAGTATAACACGTAGAGAATACATATTTGAATCAAAATGTAAAGTTCTGAAATTTGAATAATGTAAAAAGATAAAAACATCTTTCTGTAAATTTGCAATAAGGTGTTTTTAGCAAAATGGCTCCCGATACAACAATAGATTAGTTTCAATATATATCAAAATATCTATCAATATTATCATCAATATATCATCAACATATCAAAATCTAACATTATCATTTCAATTAAAAACAGCAAAAATGTCATTGACAAAAAATGTACAAAAGATCTACATTATAATGCAGAGTTAGTATATATTAGCACAGTAATTATTATGTCCTATGACAGTCTAAATTATAGCTCAAGCCTACACAATATTTTTCTATAATTGTATTAACTCAGATTAACCAATAAATGTTTATTTAAATGAAATACTGATAATCGCCAATGATGTCATGCTGTTCTTACCCAATAAGGATTGACTGATCCTGGAGGTCCACTCATACCATTGGCTGTCATACCTGGCACTGAGTAGACACTGGACATTGGAATAACCTTAGAACAAGTTATCAAATTAGTTTAAACTAGTTCAAACTAATTTAAACTTGTTTAACTTCTTTAAACAAGTTTAAACTAGGTTAAACTATTTTAAACTGGTTTAAACTTGCTTAAACCGGTTTAAACTAGTTTAAACCGCATTAAACTAGTAAAAACCAGTTTAACCAGTTTAAATCGGTTTGGTTTAAACTGGTTTAAAAACCCGATTTAAACCAAAGCTTGTTTAAACTTTTAAAATTACTTTTAAACTTGTTCAAACTAGTTTAAACTAGTTTAAACAAGTTCAAACTAGTTTTAACTTGTTTTAACTTGTTTAAACTAATTAATACTAGTTTAAACTAGTTTGACAACTACTTTAAAACAGCTTACACTAGTTTAAACAGTTTAAATCAGTTTAAACCAGTTTAAACCGGTTTAAACTAGTTAAACTAGTTTAAACTAGTTTAAACTCAAATTTCACTGTGCGCTAAATGTGAAGTTTTATTTTAAAAAATGGTAGTTTAAACTAGTTTAAACAAGTTTAAACTAGTTAAAGATATGTATAGGCATGCTTAGACATGTCTAGGCATGTCTAGACATGTCTAAATATGTCTAAACCTGTCTAGACATGTCTAGGCACGTCTAGACATGTGTAGAGATGTCGAGACATGTTAACACATGCCTAGACATGTCTAGACATGTCTAGGCATATCTAGATATGTCTAAGCATATCTAGAATCTTTAAACCGGTTTAAACTAGTTTAAAGCAGTTTAAACACCGGTATAAACTAGTTTAAACCAGTTTAAACACTAGTTTAAACCGGTGTAAAGTAGTTTAAACCGTTTTAAACTTGTTTAAATGGTTTAAACTTGCTTAAACTAGTTTAAACTACTTTAAACTAAAACTATTTACTATCTTACTATCTAAAACTATTTACTATCTTTACTCTCTTAAACTAGTTAAAACTTGTTTAAACTAGTTTAAAGTAGCTATTAAACTGGTCTAAGCTAGTTATCAAACTAGTTCAAACTAATTTAAAAACTGATTATTAAACCAGTTTCAACTAGTTCATAAAATTGATATAAAAGTAGTTTAAACTGGTTTATAGTATATTAATCAAGTAAATTAATCAACTTAAGCTGATAAAGCAAAATAATAACATAAATGACAATCTAGTCTGGTGTCTTACATATGTTGGTGACATGGTAAACACTGGAGGCATTGAAGCGTTTGATCCAAATGTACTTCCTGTCATGGGACGTCTAAGAACAACATACAATACACTGATATCTAAAGGAAATAAATGAATATATTATACAACTAATTTATTAAACAGAAAATAAATCTATTTCAACACAAATCTGAAATAACGTTAACGAAAATGAACAGATTGAAGATCGGTTAAATTATTAAATGTTACATTACAGAAACTAATATATTCACACTTGTATTAGATTTTGATATCTATAAGTTTCAAGATTCTATTACTAAGATAACATTTGTTATCTCGTCATTACAATAACATCAACAAGTTGCAAAGAGATCAAAGATCAAGAGTTCAAAAAGATCCTCATGAAATAAAAATTCACAATTTCTGCTAAGCTGGTTAATTTCTATGTACGTCCGCTTATTGCATAAAAAAATATAAACAAAGAAAAGTAGAACCAACTACTTACTGTTGTCCAGTTTGGGGTGATAGCATGAGAGAGGCTAAATCTAGTTTATACGGAGTCGCCTGGGCAGTTGAACAGACCGTGGGCTTGAGTATTTCACCAAAATTATTAAATCCTTCAAATTTAAATTATAAAAATCCTGAATAATCAAGAATCTATTAAGCAATTGTGTCAATTGTTAAAGAATTAAACAATATTTTACTACAAAATATAAATATACACATAAATAAATGTTAAAATTAATATAATTTTAACACCTTTATAAAGAAGGTTCTCTTATTTATATTCAGGAAATCTACCAGAGTGTTCCTGTAATTAAAGCAGACTACCAGGAGAAATGTACAGTGTAACGGATAAATTTAAAACAAAACTTATAGTTAAAATTTGAAAAATAGCAAGCTTAATATGTTAACAGTAAACTTTTAAAAGAAGTAATAGAAAAAATTATTAATATACCGGGAGGGGGCGATGCAACTTTAGGGCTAGTCACAGCGGAGCCGAAATCTGAAAATAAAAAAATTAACCAGCTATTAGAATGAACATTTTTATATTCTGTTTGTTACAGTGTCATTTGAAGAGCAGTATATTATTCGATTATATATTAATTAAAAAGTTTTTAATGGTATTATACAACAGTACAAAAGTGAAAAAATAAACAAGTGGGCAATATTTACAGTTTCCCCACTTGCTACAACTTTTAGCACAATTTACACAGTTAACATTATCTACTACAAGTATACTACTAAACCAATAAACAAAGTTATTAACTAAGGTATATAAAAGTGACATATAGGTAAAATAGATTAATAAATAAATAGCAGCAAATAAATGATAAAGTAAAAAATTCACAAATTCGCGCGTCCCACCTTGTACAGGCTTCTCACTGTGCACCGGCGCTGCATACACTGGAGAGCTAACAGGAGAGAAATCATCCGAGAAAGGTGAAACGGGTGAACTTGCAGATCTACTCAACATATCCCTACTCGGTGTATAGCTCGGCTGATCGGCTGACAGGGTGGGGAGGAATGACCGGGGGGCAGCAAAAGGGGGAGCTAATGTTGTCTTTACAGTAAATGTTTGATTATTTAAAGCTTTCTGTTTCTCAGCCTAACAGAGAATCACAAGCCAAAGCTGATAATTGCGCATCAAAAATCTAGTGTATCAAACATTTTTATTTGAAAATTAAAATGTATAGGAATAAAAACATGGTTCTCAGGATAACAACTGTAATTTTAATATAGTTACAATGATAGGCTTTATACAACATGCTTTATTTTACTTTATCAACGGAAAAATTATACATAAAGAAATGTGCACGTGCATGAGCAAATTTATATATATGTGTATGTTTATATGTGTATGTGCGTGTGCGTATGCACCTTCAGGATATCCAGCTGCCTCTGTTCATCCTCCAGAATTCTTCTACGTTCAGTATCAGTGATGACAAGATCACCGGCTGCGCCGGCCCCTGGCGCTGAGCCAAGTTGAGCCGCTGTGGAGAAATCTTTTATAGCCGTTGTTATCTTGGCTCCGGGTCTATTTATAGAACAGATAAAATTAGTTAAAATAATGGTAGTTTGTAAAATGAGTTAAATAATGATAGTATGTAAAAAAGTTTAAATAATGCTAGTATGTCAAATGAGTTAAAATAACGCTAGTTTATAAAATGAGTCAAAATAACACTAATTTGTTTCTTAATAATGCTACATGAATATTAAAAGACTAATAAAGTATATAGTTTCTTTATTACTGAAATCTTTATAATTCTTATAATTAATATTTACAGCCATCCAAGAATGGGCCTAGGTCATAAATTAAAATAATTAATAATAATAATAAAATAATAATAAAAAAATTATTAATAATAAGTTAAAATAATGAAGATCCAAAAAATCAAGAAATAGTGTTTTTATTCCGTTTACAACTAAAATTCAAACAATTATGAATATAAAAATTATGTATAGATTTTATAGGTTTCATTACAGGTTTATTATACATAATAAATTAGATACTTAGGTGGCGCTGTAGTGGTCCCAGCTTTTCTAGTTGTTTCCATAAACTGAAGATGTTCCTCCAATGCATCTAGTAAGCTAGACGGCACCTACAGTCATATCACATTTATATTCAAAAATTAAGTCACAAATTTTATCAAGAAATCAAATATCAAAACTTTCACGCAATTTTTGTCTAAATGCACAAAATATATGAATTTTCAGAAATTACTTATTGCAATGGCGATGACAAAATCAAAATATAAAACGGATATTAAGATTAAATTACAATTTTGCACAAATAAAAAAGGTGTGAAATGAAAAACAACCTGAGCCAAATCTGGAATTTCATCCTTATCCACACCAATAGCCTGAAATAGATTTATTTAATTCATCTAATCATTTATTCTTCAACAATCGTACAAATAAATGCCTACTTACAGTCAGTTAGAAAAAATTGGTTTATTTATGAAAGTTTTATTAAAAATACAGTTTATAGTAAGTAGTTTTAAATGCGCATTAAACTGAAAAAAATAAACTTAGTCAAAATAACGCAATTGTTAAAATAATATAAACAGTACAATAGATCATTAGATCAAAAAAAGATACGCTAATCTTATCTTAAAGACAATAATACCAGTCAATCAAACATTAGTCTCGTTAGAGAAGTGGTTAAAGCACTGGACTCACACAACATAGGTCCAGGTTTGAATCCCGGAAAACTCACTATTTCTCTAACTTTCTGCACCCTTTAGTAAGGTGTTTAAATTGACTACTACATCTGAGACAACGTTATACATGACGTTAAACGTAACCTTAACACTTCATTTCAAACTTCATTACAATACTGAAATTAGACATCATCTATCTTCAAGTAAACAGACGTTAATATTGTAAACAGTTCAAAGATGAACCTCTGCCACTTTAAAGAAGTCTCTCACTCCGTCCATTCTTACAATGAACCTCTTGTAAACGTCTATGGCATCAGTTGCATGCTTGCGATCCATGTCAAAATATTTCTCTGAATTTCATAGACAGCAATATGATTTTTAAAAATCACATTAAGAATTCTTATAGATGCTTAATAAATATAAACATAGTTTAATTGTATGACAAAAGCACATTTAAGTAGTCATATGATTTTAAATTAAGTAATTTCAACTGATTTTTATTCTCAGTGGAAAAATAATATACAATACTAGATAATATTTTCATGAACAAAAACTGCAATAGTTTGAAAAAATTACCCAAATGTTTAACTTTACCATTTTGACTACAATTCGTAAAATGAATTCAAAATGTATTTGCTTAACTGAATATCTTACTAAATGGTGCAACAAGTCACTGAAATATTGCTAGACACGCAGAATTAAAATCCTGGCCTATTGCAGTCCAAAGCATCCCTCCAACCGCTTCACCGCAATAATTAAAGATTAATAATAAGAACTTACCGAGCAGATTTATAATACCATCGTTATAACAGGCAAATAGACGAACAAGATCTTTGAACAATGTCAGAAAACAGACGACAATCACTGAATTGTTTAAATCTTGCGGTGTTGCCTAAGAATAATTACATTCAATTAAATTTTGTGATAAATTACTTGCATAATGAAATTAGATAATAATTAATTATATAATAAATATGATTTCAGTATGTAAAACACGTAACAGTTAAGGCAAAGCAGTACGTAAAGCACGGAACAAATTAACAATTACAAATTAATTGTACTTATTGTTTGTTACAATTTTATGATAAATTACTTGAATTACACTGCATAAAAAAACATTAATTTAATAAAAATAATCCATTCATTAATCTACAAATTTAAAGTTACAAATCCATCCCTCTATCAGTAAATTAAATACATGTAGATGTTTAACCAATAATGACATCAATAAATCCAATAGTCATGTATCCGATGCAAAAAGACAATCTTATAACACTGATATATTAATAAAAGTCAAGAATTAACAAGCAATATTCAACGGCCTACCGCAACAGTTAATAGTACATCAATTTGAGCTTGAAGTATAGGTAGAACTTTCAGCAACTGAAACATTCATAACAAATACAATTGAAACATACATTAAATATATTTCTAGACATAAAATTATTATATTTATAATCATATAATTAATAATATACAATTAAACTGATAAGCATTGGGCTGTTTTGTTGGCTTAATAGAAAAACTGCAATATCAGAAACTAGAGATTCAATGAAAATTACCAAATTGCTATAACCAAAATATAACCAAAAAGCATGTACAAGCAAAAACCATGTACATGTAAGGAATAATTTAAATTTTATACAACAGATAATTAATCTATAGGATGATCTCTACAATCTTTATATCTCTACAATCTTTATATTTCTTCATGTTCATACCCCTTAAATTAAACTAAAATAATTTTAAAATTACCTTATCTGTATCCAGCATTCTCAAATATCCGTCTTCTTTTCTAAAATAAATTACAATAATTAATATATTATTAAATTTCTTACAACCTGAAATTGCATGAAAGTAAAAAGCTCTGAATCATAACTACAGGATCCGAGGTTCAAGTCCTAGCAACTTAGAAATATAAATCACATGCTGCACTCTTTAGCAAAACTAATATTCCAAATTCAGACAAAATCAAGATAAAGTTAGAATAATTAAAAACATAGGAAAGTGAATGCTAACCCACGCTTAACTTTACAGAAATCATATCCTGTCTGTCTGTAAGACGACGCTTTCTCATTCAGGTATCTGCAGTAGCGACGAACATAGTTGGACATATCGTATCCTATACAGGCAAGTATGTAAGACAGGTAACAATATAAACAAATCAATATACAAAACACGTAACAGTTGAGGCATTTATATTCAGTTGATTTACTGAGTATTAACAAATATTACACTTCTTAAATAAAAGATAATACCTCTATTATTATATTATAAAATTTCAAATTATCATCAAATCAACATAATAATGATGTTCAAAAATCTGTTACAGAAATACTGTAAAACAAGAAGTATATTTAAACATTAATATAAAGAAAGCTACTTTATTATATTGTCTAGAAGAAATGCAATGAAAATAAAGTTTCTAGTAAACTATGTCTAACCTATAGGAGATGATTTATCCAAGAAACTACCGAGACTAAACGCGTACGGCCTCGTTGCAAGAAACTGAAGAAAACGCTGAAAATAACGAAAACATTTTTACCCAAAGTATTTAATAAAATAAACTTGATCACAATAGAAACAATACAAATAACATCATACTATAATACAACAGAAACGGAATATATAAAAATAGCGATTAAAATAATTTTAATAAATACTTCTACAACTATTAAATCAATAGAAGTTACTAGAATGTATAGGATCAAACGCATTAGTCACTAAAAGTGCTGTTATAGTACTTTAACATGAAATTTCCAATACTGGATATCAATTGTGACGATTAGAATGAACTTACATGATGTAACTATTACTAAAACTAAATGCAATCTTCAAATATCAACTTCATCAGTCCTGTAGGTTTTATTCCTGAAAATTTTCTACTCTGAATATTTGACTAAATCTTAAACTTTAGTTTCACTCAAAAAGTCTTTATTATTTCAAGTATGCATCTGCCCTATTAAAACACTCAGAAAAACAGCAGGTGCATACTTGACATGCAACAATCATTAAACAACACAAAGTCAAATGAATTAAACAAATAAAACAAACAAATTAACAAGGAAGTTCTCTACTAAGTTTACCTCATTTCCGTAGTTAATCAAATCATGAGAAGTGATGAGTGCCTTGAAAACAACGACCCAGCTAGAATTGTGAGTACGTTCAATCAAAGCATTGGCCATTTGAGGAATGGATATGTTAGGACTGCTTGTGCACCAAACTAAATCTTAAAGAATAGAATCAATAAAAAATACTAGAATTTAAAAGTATATGGATAATAAAATGGTAATATTATAGGCTGATAATTACATTAAATAATTATAGCTTCAATGTTAATTGCTTTGTATCTACATAACTAATATTGATCCTTAAAAATAATAGTTTTCATTGTTTTCCGCTAAATTTTAAAACTACTGCGGGCAGAAGGTTAATGTATGGTATGCAGAGGATTAAAATTTAGAGCTGTATTAATTAATCTCGTCCTAATCCTTACTCAATCATGACATAATTCCCAATTCTTTAAATTGTTTCATGGGCCAATAAACCTTCGATTTGACCCTATGACTCAAATTTCAATTTCATCGCAATAGCATAACCGGAAATAATAAAGGTACGAAAGCGTATTCGTCCATCAAGCCCATATAACTTACAGTCGAGATGTTTCCTCTTCGGTCCCATCACCTCGTCCGTGGTCGCCTTGTAGATCACCTTGATAAGGTCCTGACCGGAGATGGAGTGCTTGGCGGCCAGCATACGGTCCGCGAAGCTCTGACCGGCCCAGCTCGGCTCACGAGTCAACTTCTTCATCCTTACCTCCCTAATAACTTCCCTTCAGTAATATTTTATTAATTAATTATTAAAATAATACTATTTTAATAATTAATAACTATTAATTATTAAAATAGCAATAACTAAACTATTATTTTATTTAAAATAGAAATAAAATTATTTATATGAATTGTTCTTTTATATATAAATTAAAATGAACAAAAAATAACAAAGGTTATAAATTAGACTTTATTATTGTAATTAGGCAGCCCCGCCCCTTTACTAGGACTACACTTTTACAAATTTAGTAATTGTTACATTTTAAGCAATAATAAGAAGTCTTGATATTATTATCGTATTATTATTAATTCACAGAACTATAATAGTATTATACTAATAATATACTTAACAATAAGATCAAATGGATAAAAACATAGTCTGGAATGGCTAACTTTAGGGATCACTCGGGACAATAAATGATCCTCTAAAACATACACTCTTGGAGCGTTGTATAATGATTGACAGCCGTTGAAGTAGGAATGTGCTTTCACGACTATCACCGGTAGCTGTAGAGAT
>JAQIXG010004098.1:0-13491 GCA_034700105.1 Oconnorella tubifera
CGGGGGGGAGATTTCGGGGGGGAAATTTCCGGGGGGGAGATTTCCGGGGGGGAAATTTCCTAGACCCAAAAAAACCCGCATTATCAATACAATATCTAATAAATACAATAGCAGTTGAATTGATTGTTTATATATATAAGTTGTCGAAAAACATCTACAAAAATAAATGTAAAAATCTGTTAATATCGTAAAAGATATTAGTAATCGTATACAAATATAAGTTATGGACTTCCAATTAGGTGACATTTCAACAAATTATGACTATAAAACCAATTTTTTATATGATTGAATTTAAGTACCCATCAATTTAATTCGATCAACAAGTATACGCTACTATAGGCATAGGCCTATATCTTTATGTCAACTTTTATGTTATAATATATTACGAACAATAATAAAATTCTCTTAAATTTTAGCTCCAAAAATTCTGCTCGAATCGAAACACTATTTTATGTTTAATCCGTTCAGATTTGTTGTCAATTGTATTTTAGACATATTGTTCTGTAGCATAGCTTTGTTGTTAATTGTATTTTTTCTTGTTTATAACTGACATTGATATTTTGACATTGATTAAAGTCTACACTCTGTATTTAAACAAATATAATTGTAATACATCGGAAGAGGAACTTCACTATTATAAGCACAGTGTTTATATATATGGCTATAGGTGGGCCTATATCGTTAAAATGTCATTGAATTCTGAATATGCGCAACTTTGTAATATGTTCAGGTGCACAGAGAAGACCATGAGATTTGTTGAGCCAAAATATATTCCGTATATTATTGAATTGAGGCGTAATTGGAATATATTGTAGACTCTGTGATATTTGAGTTCTTTGAATCTCTTAGCTCGATAAATCCACTCGTTTCATTTACGTCTAAGCACATACCGTTATCGCCTGTAACAGTTAACGTCATTTGCTTAGGACGTATCCTGTTACCGCAAAGAAATAAATTCGAAGCAAAGATGGCATTAGAAAATGATTATCGTTAGATAACTTGGATTAAAAATAATGTCAATAATGAAATAGTGTCACTTTTCTCTATTGGGGGGGGGGGGGCAATTTTTTCTTTAGCCTACTTGAAAATATTTCTTAGTTAATTGGGCCTACTTTATTAAGCACCTATTGATGAAAGTATTGTCAGTACACTATAGATGCAAATTAAATGAAAAGATAATAATAGGCCCTAGAGAGTGTATAAGAAGTTTCTTGATGCATTTTAATTAATGGTAAGTGACTTGACTAGTTATAGTAAATGACTTGAATAAGAAGAACAGATTTAAATATAAACTTCAGCTCTCAAACCTTTCTGATTCAAAAATGAATTCACTCCGTACCCCAAGATGATTGAAAACCAAGATACGATCAGTTTTAAATACTACGATCTTATCTTTAAAAGTTTTCCAAAAGTTAAACTAGGTCCGTCCACATGCCATCGGGCGAAAACTGTACCGTGACTCGTCAGAGTGTTGAAATAGAAGGCGTTTGACCCCGGGTCTGCTTCAAGCACGCATAAAGTTCATTTTTCATACTAGTTCATAAAGTTCATACTAGTTCATTTTTCTTCGACACGAGTGGAGAAAGAAACACGGGATGAATCAAATAGTCGACAATGAATCTTAAATATTATAATGGTTTCTATTAGCTGCTAGTAAATCAACCCATGACTGACCTTGGTAACAAATACTGCATAAGCAAAAGTTGCTTGAATCTCAAATTGTAATTAATAATGTATCTTAGTTTTCTTATAAACTACCAATTTATTTAACAGCTTATTTGTATCGTAAAAAATTGATTTGTCCGAAGCGTAACAATCAGCTTTGTCAGATGAATAGTGTTACAATATGCAGCGGCTTTGCCAAATAAATTAATACTTTTTGCATAATTCAATAAAAGGTTGTTCAAGGGTCAAGGTTCAATGCGGCTAGTCTATTGTCAAGGTCCATAATGGACTGCAGCGAAAAAAAGTTGAGTGAGCATTACGAAGAGGCAGACTGACAAGACAGGAAAACTATTTAGGAGAATAATTTAAAACTCCATGCACACTGAAATTATAAAAGTTCAACGTAACGTTTCAAGTAATTTCATGAAATTACAATTGTCATAATTGCAGTTTCATTTATGATATTTATAATTTGACCTTGGTAATAAATCATAAAATTGACGCCAATAAAATTTAATGATTCCATATCTTCAATAAATCAACCGACTTCTTGCAAAAATTGCCACAACAGTTAAACAACACATAAAATATGCAATCCCATGTTGGACTCTAAAAAATTTCAAACGTCCGAAATCCAAGAATTTATTTTTTTGTCAAATTAACGGTGAAAACGTTTACTAAACAGTGTTTTGTGATTGATTGTAGAAAGTAACTAATTTTTCTATCCTGTCATTTTTTCATACGTTCTTTATACAGTGGCGTCATTTCACATTTTTCTTGGGGTGGTGGGGGAAGGAACATTAAAAATTAACCGCATCTTGATCAAGTTGTATTAAATACAATTTGATATTAGGTTTATCTAAAATACAGTCTTTACTTGCATAGACAAGTCACTGAAGTGTCCTAATTGCTATAAATAATTCAGTCAACAAATGGGTAACGCCTGGGCCTGAGCCGCCCAAAAGCATCAACTAGTTCGTCTAGATCAAACGATTTGACAAGCTTAGGTTCGACAGCCATAAGCATCAAATGCACAATCTGTCAATCCTCTCACGTTAATCTTTTGTACGTTTTTAAATATTAGCAGTAAGTTAATATAATAACACTATGCAATATAAAAAAACAGGTTAAAATAATAAATAACCAAGAATTACTGGTACCTCGTACTGGTTTGTTAACAACATTAACAGGCAAGCTTTAACAACTTGCTGTCTTCTTCTTTACGTAAAATGGTATCAAGAAGTAGTCCTGATTGAATCAGAAACTGCAAGCAAATTAAGCAATTGGAAACGAATTATTTAATATATTAATAAAAAAAATAATCAAGAATTTGGCGCTAGAATTTGTTTTCTGATAGATAACAAATCGTTAACAATTATGTATTTATTATCATATTTAAAAAAATGCAAGTAAAAAGAGTTCAAATCCAAATGCTACTTATAGTCTACCACCAAAAAAATTGAGATTCAAATACGAGTACAAATTTGTTGAGACGTACACAAAGTAAAGTGTAGCGAGCATCAAACCGGACAAACCTTCGTAGTAAAATGGCCAATACAAAAGAGTAAAATTTAATAACACTTAAACTTCAGGCACTGTTAGACGCCTTGAAAAATTCAAGGCGTTGCGCAGGGGCGACCGCGTGCGAGGTCGTGCCTCTCCACCCCCACCTAAACACAGACGGAGCATCAGTTCTTCGAATAAATAAACATTCTAGTACATCCTAATTATTATTATCATTATTGTAACAATTATAAATAAGAATTCCATTAGAAATATACTGTATAGGAGAGTAAATATTAATTACTTCCTTATGTTTAAAATAATAATAAAAAATTGCCATTTACTTGCAATAAAAATTAAAAGCTTACTATTTTAAAACAATATCTTTTAAAAGTTACTTACACGTTACTTCCTTTTTATTAGTAGAATAGCAGGTCATACAGAAGGCCTATGTCCGACAGGTGATTATTTTTAACTTATAAGCTTACTAATTTACAACGATAAATTTCGATTTTCAATCCTCTCCAAAATTATTGCTGTAAATAGATAAACTTATAACGTTTGTAGCCATTTTATTTTTTAATTTTTTTAATAGTCTCAAATGTCACTTTGTATCTGTTCCTTTATTTTTTAAGTTATTAATTCTTTGTCCATTTTAAAACTGGCATAGTATGTACTATGTCAAAGAGATTTTAACTTCTTAGCTTACTATTGTACAACAATAAATTTCGGTTACCAATCCTCTTCAAAATTTGTTGCTATAAATAGATTAGCCTATAAGATATGTAGTTCATATTTTATTACTACCTACTGTTAATTTTGGTTTGAAGTGTCTCAAAAATAAAATTTTGCGTAAGTGAATTTATCTTTTAAAAGCTACTAAGAAGTTGTCCTGTTTAGTAGTGGTATGTTAAATGTCCAAGATATTTTAGCTTATATAAGCTTACTATTCATAAAAATAAATTTCAGTTGGTAATCCTCTCCGAAATTTATTGTTTTTAACAGCGAGCAAAAAAGTGAATGAACAAGCAAGAATGTACAGCTACAAATAAATTAACAGAATTTATACTTATTTACTATTTTTCAAATTTAACAATCAAATAGGAATATATATTCCTGTTTGAAAAAATGATCCTTAATGATCCTGATCTTTTTTACCTATAGATGACATTCATAAATATTGTTTAAATGGATAAACTTATAAATTTTGTGATTATTATTTAATTGCTACTTTAAATTAAGTTTTAATTGTCTTAAAAATATAGCTCTATGTATGAGTGTTTATTTTTTTCTAAGTAGGCCTAACCTAACTTTGGTTGTCCATTTTAATAGTGGCTGTAACATATGGTCTAGAAAGATTTGAACTTAAAAGTTTACTATTTTATAACAATAAATTTCGGTTTCCAATCCTCTCCAAAATTCATTGTTGTAAATAAATAAACTTTTAAGATGTGTAGTAAATTTTTTTTTGGAATTGTACGTTTTTTCTAAGTTACAAATAGCTTACTTTGTCCATTTTATTTGTGGCATAGTATGCTAGGCATTATATGTGTCCAAAAGATTTTATTATTTTAACTTAAAAGTTTACCATTTTATAGCAATAAATTTCGGTTTCCAATCCTCTCCAAAATTTATTGTTGTAAATAGATATTATAGGATTTTTGATTATTATTTTATTATGCTAGTCTACCCTTAATCAAAAATTGATCCTTAATGATCCTGATCTTTTTTGCCTATGACATTCATAAATTTTGTTACATTTTTAATTTGTACTTAAAACCGTTTGACTTGTATTTTTCCCGTCATTAGTTAAATAAACACAGAAACTTAAATAACTAATGACGGGAAAAATACAAGTAAAGCAATTTTAAGTATTTAATTATTTTAATTTAATTTTCAATTCACTTTAGCAAAAGAAAATTTTAATTGAACTCTTTTGCTGCAAATATCTCGGCTTACTTCGAAGTTTATATAATTTTAAACTTAAAATAATAATAATAGAAATTGCTTGCATTCCTTGCTGCATTCTTCGAAGTCCAAATACGATCGCTAGTAGATAGATAATGGCCAAACACTTCCCCTCGTCTTCGTACTATGCATGTTCGTTCAGCTCTCTTCAACAACTCGACCTCAAATGAAAGATATCATAGTTACCCTTACCTTTTGCTATTGTGACGTAGATTAGACGATGAATGACGTCACAATATCTCGAAGATAATGCGTATTCTATTATTTCGGTGATCTTAGATTAGTTGATTTTTTATGCAATTGAAAGATCATGCATCAAACTGGAACTTCGTTTGACATAATTTATCTGTATCATTCATTACTTATTTAAAATGACTTGTACGCGGCATAATAATCAATGGATTATATTTAACTCTGTAGGCCTACTGTGTAAAGATTCAATACTTTTTATTAACTTAAATTATTTTCTAAATACAATTGCTAACAGTTAATAGCATAAACTTATTAATATTGATAATTAATTTATGATCATAAAGATAATAATGACATAGTTAATATTTTATTACAAGTAAACAAGTATGTTATTTCAGTTTTTGTCAAAGGGGGAAAAAATTTCTCATAACATATTTATTGAATATTATAATATACTACTTGTAACCCGTCAAAATGACGGGGGGGAAGGTGGCTGGGGAGAGGGACAAATATATAATAAATTTATAATATCGTGACGTCATGCAATTGTAAGTTTAATTTTTTCATTAGACCTACTTATAATTTAAACTACTTCAAAAGTTATATTTAATTATCTTTTTCTCATGACGTCATGTGATTGTAGATTTAATTTTTTCATTAGGCCTACTTATAAACTTTTGAAAGGTTATCAATAGTTTATAATCTTTTATCACTACGTCAGTGTTATATCCAGACTATCATACTAACATCTATAGATAATTATTATATAGTAGATGCTTGATAATTAGTTTCTTCGCATAAGCCTTCCTTATTTCAGATTATACTTTATACACTTTATCGTTGACAAATTAATTATTGTATTGCCAAAAGAAAGGAAATATTTTTAAACAATCGTACAAGATTTTAACAGAATTTAACAAAATTTACAATCTGTTTCTTAAAAATTTGGCATCCTTGACATCGTTCTAACGTTCAATTTGGATGTAAAGCCCATTTTTTAATCTCACTTCATTTTCAAATTTAAGAGGGAATTTAATTTCGTTTCTTTTTCAGCCGAAACTGACAAAGTAGTTTCGTTTTCGTTTTCGGCCGCAAATGATAAACACAATTTCGGTCGGTCACTAATTATAAGGCATATTAAAATGTCCTTTGTAACAAACACGTAATAGTATTAAAATCTAAATTAAAATTTATCGTGTAAAATAACTAAATTTAAATGTTTAACTCTTTAGATCTTACTTTACTGAATAAAAAGTAAAAGTAATCATAATAATATTCAACCACTGTGGAATACCACTGCTGAAACCTTACAAAACCAGTTGCACAGGACTGAATATAAGTAGCTTTGTTTACACCAAAGTTAATGATAGTAGAAAATTAACAAAAAGTAATATTTATAAAATAAATGTTAATTACCATGCATTACGAAATAAAAGAAATCATTCAAAAGTCAATTGCAACAATTACAAGGGAGTTTAAATGTATAATCAAAATATGTTTATTATGCCAGGATTGATCTGAAAGTCTTGAGCCTTACTCAATAAAAAAATCAATTGTCTTAAAATTTTATGTGTGCAGAAGAACATGTTACTAACTTACATGTAAACTTCTGGTATCTAGCAATAGATTAGTATCATAGAATAGGCCTACAATCTCTAGCATATTACACATAGTTACAAATACAATCCAGAAAATTTGTATTGATATTTTACCTTAGTAAAAAGAATTATTGTTCATTAGCATGTTAGTAAGTCCTTTTGAGCATACGAGATCATCATCATCATTATACATATACACAAAAAATATAATAAACATTAAAAGTAACAACATGATGAGAAAGTTCACACCAATAACAGATGAGTAGTCTTTCGTCTGATTAAAATAAGAGTTCTCTCATGAAAGAATATTTATGTAAACCTATTTGAACTTTGTTTTCGATCCAATTCACTTAGAATGATGGTTTTTAACATTCACTGCAATTTTTCAAACATTGTCCTCAACGTTAGCTTGCGATAATTCTGATAATTTCGCTGTAAATCAATAAATGTTCTGTATTTAAAAATTCCAGGAAGATGTAATGTTATTAATAACAATTGTTTGACCGCATTGGTAAACCAGTACCGGTAACCATAATACCAGAAACGCCATGGTTAAGTCGTTTGATTTTACAAGTCTATACAAGTGGTAAATTTTGAACTTTTGTTTAAGTTAAAAGTTAGCATTAAATTTTAAAATTATATCCCAAGCAATTTGAGGCCAAATACCAATCATGCAATATTTTAATTAATGAAAAAAGAAAATATTTGTATTAATTCATCAATAGGCTATATTGACGAATTAATTGAACAAAGATATAAGAAAATATTATAAATAATAATTAAATCTGTCAACAAAATTAACATTAGTTAACTTTTATTCATCACATTGATGCTATAATAAATAATATATATTCCTGGGTGACTGATTATAAGGCCATTGAGCCATTTTAATAACATATTGTTCAATTTTAGATAAACTTAATGTATGATAATTAAAACAATTATGCATTGTATCCTATACATTAAATTATCCTGAATCTTTAAACTCTAGAGTCTCTACATAAAAATAAGTCAACAGTGATTTAAATATGTAATTTATAGTTGTAAAATTTCTCACAGATTATTAATACTCTTTTCTGAATTTATGTGAGTTATTCCAATTAAACTATTAAGATCAGCATAATTGCAATAATGTGAGAAGATTACCCTTGGCACATTCTGCTGCCTTCTGTTTCCAGCGAGCCATGTTATCAGTCAAACATGAGGTCCAGGCGTCTTTCAGTTTAACAGTTTGAGCTAAAAACATTGCAATAGATTACCTAGTACTCAGATATACTGTAGTCATACTGCAACAAGTTTTTTAAAAATCTTTTTCAGCATCAAATAAGTAAAATTTCAAGATCATAAATAATTTGAAAACATAATGTAATTGTAATAGCAAAAAAATTATATTAAAAAGCACTTAGTTATTTTTTACGATCGTTATGTAAATAAAATTGGTAAATATTTACTATTAAATATATTAAATTAAATATATTTTGTAAGAAATAAGATTCCAAGGTTATAAGAATTATTTTGTCACACAAACAAAACAAAACATAGTAACCAAAATTCCTGAAAGTAAACAGGAACCAAAATTATATACTTACCAATTATATATATTAGCTAATTGGCCACAAGATGAGAGTAATAGATGATAACTATTGTCATAGTTCTATGGTTAAATATTGAATGAATATTGATGTAAATAATATCAAACTGTGCCATATTTAGATCCTGTATACATTCCTGGAATATAATTTGTAAAATATGAGATCAATAGCCAGTACCTAGTAAATGTAAAGATTTAGGAGTAGGAGGAGTGCTATCATCGCTATTCGGGATCGATGCAGATTTTGTGCTTCCATCTCCAGTTTCCACTCCACCTCTGCTACGAAGAAGATTAAACTGTTGCTGCAATGAAGTCGTTATAGCTTCTATTGCGTCACACATTACATTGAAACTGGGATCCACGATAAAGTTGATGAAACCTGACAAAAATAAACTAATCTTATATTCAAATTATTTTGTTGTCATTTCTGCGAGATGGATGTATCATATATAGATTTATTAAAAACTATTGAAAGAATAAATTCGAGTATACAGTTATTTAATATGTTGCACAGAAATTATATTGTCAATATAATTTTATTTTACCCACGTGGACTTTTATAAATGTAGACTCGATGCAAACCTTTCAAACAAATTATAATTTGAAGTTTACAATAACTTACACATTAAGTTATTGTAAACTTATTTCATTATAATTTAAAAACAATTGAATTATAAAATGACATCTAACTGTTTTATATTAAGAGAATTATTAACAGTTGTCATATTTTTACTATATTTTATGACTATTTATCAAAAGTATCTGTGCAAGAGATACAAATTTTTAAAAACTGCTGCAATGATTTCACTGTTTTTCAGTTTGTAAGAGAGTTGTTTTTGCAAATAAAATAATGTGAAGTTGACTAAAACTTTAGCCCACTGAATAGATATGAGTAAACTAATTGAGCAGATAATTAGCTTAAAATTTATACCAATCTGTGATTCGGCCACAAGAGTATTCTTTCTATCACACAGAGGGGAGATAGGCAGTCCCAACAAAGCTTCTCTATCACCCTAACAGTAAAATACTATTTATTATTATTATATAGTATATATTGAAAACTGAGGCATTGTTGTATCAATCAATTAAACAAAGCAATCAATTCATTTACTTCTTATCAAATATTAAACATAAGTAGGCATCTTACTGTTAAAAACAAAGAGTTAAGAAAAAGGACTTGCAGACAGAATCACATATCATATAATTTAACACTGAGTTATAGTTAAACAATTGAACAATTTCATAAAAAGTGTTTTCATTAGAACAGACCTGTCTGAAGAATTCTTCCAGTAGCAATTCAGTCCAGTGATGATGTAAATCAAAGGTTTTCGCAGGATGACTTATGTCTGAACAGTGAACGATGAGTGAAAGTACTTGCGCTTTCTCAATACTGACAAAACATATCAATATTGCCATCACAATAATATTACTATATAGTTGTCAAAATAGTATATGTTTAGAGAGCGTAAGACAGTATTGCGACAATTATTTTAAAATACATCACAATCATTCTATTGCTATGTTGTCAAGGCAATGTAGCAGCGTGGTTAGTTAGCCGAACTCGGAAGCAACAGGTTCAAGTTCAATTCCTGTGAATGCTCACTATTTCGTGAACTTGGTTCAACTTTTGATAAGGTGCCTAAATTTGCAGATAAGTCTAAATTATTGTTCATATTCATGATGTTAAACTCAAATTACATTTTGAAGATTCATTATTTCAATGTATAGTTATAAACTAAACATTATGTAAAACTCTGATTTATGACTTCATTAAATTCATTGCAGTACTATTCGCTTTTATCTATTTTAGCGACAAATTTATTTAAATTTATTTTTTCATGTGATCTTAAATTTCATTGATCTTAAGAATCAGATAAAATGTAAGTTTTAAAATTACTGGAATATCTAATGCATATAAAATGATACAAAAGAAGCAAAATATTATCTAAAGTAAACCTATTCTTACTTATCAGGCATAGTAAGCAAGCTTTTCATAGTTTTTATTTGTTGAAAATGACTTGACATATCTGTAGCTAAGACAAGTTCAATGACTAAAGCACGAAATTCTCTAAAAAACAATTATTTTATAAATAAATATATGAACACTGTATGTGAATATAATAGCAATAAAAACTTTTTTATAGTAAATAAATATTGCTATCTTACAAGTCTCAACTGTGATTATATCTAGTTATACAGGCTTGTATCGTTATACAGGCTTGTTATTAGGTAAAATTGTAAATATCAATGCAATAGATACAACATCATGTACAGTAACTACGCATGCTTAATTTAATATCATCTTCATTTCCTATGTCATATAATAACTATAACGGTTTAGATTCTTGATTGAAAACTTGAATAATTTTCAAATGTTAAAAAACATAAATCTTACAATTAAAAAACCTAACAATATGAGTCTCAAGTAGAGATAACCTGTATTCATCAGATTTTAGCGATGAAAGAATATTAAATTCATCTTCCCTGATAAGTCTAAACGCTGCACTGACATGGTAGTTTTCAAGAACAGCTCGATCATTGTACATAAGAGCAAGATCTGAGCTAAAACACCAAAAAAAGAAAATAAACCAATATCAAGAAGATAACATTTTTAAGAATATAGATTTTGTAATAAGCGTGTCTACAGAATAATAGAAGATTAAGACCTTAATCCAATCTTAACCATAAAATCAAAACTAAATAAATAAATTTAAGGCTATTTTGTGAATATTTTATGGATATTTGTTAATTAGAGAAATTTCCGATCACTGCAGAATATCTGCAACTGTGAGTCGTTAATAATGTTGATTTAATTAATTTTCATAGAAAAATTATTAAGTAAAAGCTGACAAAAATTGCACAGATTTATTGCACAGATTTAGATTTTTTAGTATTTAGCATTCTTGGAACACAATTCGATACATCGTCGAAGTCATTCACAAAAGTATTTTATTCATTAAGCATAATTATTTGTCCCAATACATACTGTAGAAAAACCCTACATTCAATTTAAGAATAAAGAACTTCTCTATTTATACAAAATAAAGTTCATGACATAATAATATTTAATTTATAAATATGACTATGCACAGGTATGGATAATTAAGTTCAACTTAAATATACCTTGTACTTATGTGAAAAGTGTTCGTAGTTCCGGTATGTTCATAGTCGTGTATCATAGCAGCTATTAAGGTCGCCAAAATTTCAACATCGTTTAGCCACATCTAAAATGTCATGAAATACAATGTAATAATACTCGCTGTCATTTAGGCTTCCTGGTATCGGTCATTAGGAAGGTTACATTATCGATCATCTACACAGATCAAAAGCTTACAATGAACCGAAACGCAAGCGTAATGATGATAAATATAATAAATATTTGCATTAATATTAACCAATAAAAGGCAAGATAGTTATAAAAGTATAATAAATGCAAGGCCTACAGCAAGTCCACTCTGTCCAAGCACAACGCTGGTGGTCTGAGTGACGTCAGAGGCGTGAAGTAAGTTATGATAAGGGTTGCCATGTCTGCTGTATCCAGCCTCTAACTTGAGAAGAAAGCTATCTAAAGAAGTCTTGCTTATCTACACAAATGCACAATCAAATAACATTTTATATTTTTTGTATAGAAAGTGATACGCGATGAATGTAAACAATTTTAATTTATTCTATGTTTTAGCAACTTTTTCACTTTAAAATGAATTGTGCAAAAATATAACATTTTTAAATCGTTGAATGTATTTCCATTTTAGTTTCAGCAGAATAAGTCATTCATTTTAAAAAGTGATATGTTTGAATACATTATGCATTGTAAATAAAATAGAAAAATGATTACACTTAATTAAAATTAAAAATATTAAATGTAACTAACAATTTAACAGTAAGCCAAGTCATTTTAAGATGAATCTTGATTTTGAAAGCTGAAGGCACCTTTATATTCGATTCTCATTAAAGTTCGGTATGATACTCTTAGACGCTTGGTTTTGAATTTTTATGTATTACATCCAGGAAAATAAAATTGACAACATTAATTTTTAGTGTTTCAAGACTAAAGAACTGAGCTCTAAAGGTAGTTATTGCACAACATTTCTTTGATATGCTGTCTAACATTTTAAACATCTAAATATAAATTCGCAAGATCTTTCAGATAAATCATAAGAAATAATCAGATTTTTTTTAACCTTGAACTTTGAAATGAGATCATATCTACGCAAGAGTTCACAACTGACGTCACGTAGTGCATGACCTTCACCTTTCTCATTCAAGGCGAAAACATCAAAGGACCAATCATCGATGTTCTGTATGGAATAAAGATCATTATTAATCTTAGAAAATCCTGTTGAAAAGTAACAGTATGCACGATACAATGCATAATATTATACAATATTGCCAGCTAACTGCATTCATTGACTCAGAAATTTTAAAAGCTATATATTGGTACTAATTAAGCCAAGTGAAATAAATTCTTACATGTATATTATCTAATGTATCATATTACAAAGAAATTATTCGTAATTAAAAGAAAATATAAGTCATAAACAATTACAGTCATAAGTAATAATAATTTAAGAAATCACAAATAGTTGCTGCTGTCTTACTTTGAGCAGAAGTTGAACATCAGTCGGTGCGTCGTGACTTGACAAGCTGCTTGTTCTGCGATAAATTCTGATTGCATGAAAATAAACTTTTATTATTATTTAGTGTCAAAAATAACACAATTATTATTTTTTGTCTGATTTAATAAAATGAATACAGAAAGGGGGTGGATGAGAGATCAGTTTAACGAAACGTGAAAACCATTCAATGAGAAATGTAAATAAGTGAAAATTGTATGATTTTTGCAGGCTTGCTTATTTCAAAATGACTTTTCAAAATGAGAATATATTATTCTCTATGGCAGCGCCGGCGCTAGACTATTTGGCACCCTAGGCGAACCTCTAATAGTGCGCCCTGAATTAAGCTTTTTCATCCAGC
>JAQIXG010004099.1:0-13490 GCA_034700105.1 Oconnorella tubifera
GGACACCCCCCCTAGCAAATCTACTTCATTCTGGCCTGAAAATTTAACAAAAAATATTATCTTTAAAACTAGTACCGGGTAAATTTAAGAGTCAAACTAAAGGGTGCAACAAGTTAAATAAATAAATAGATAAATAAATAAACCTACCTGTAATTTCATGCCCAGTTTCATAATGCTCAGGATAACCCTTGCTAACCAGCACAACACCAACAGACGCTAAGTTAGCGCTAAACTTAACCCTTAACTGCGCTAACTGGCCGTTAATGCAGTGATTTATAACATCGTATAAGTCAGTCTCTAGCAAAGGAAGGATGACCTGATGAAAGAGAAGGAAAGATTCAATAGATTAAATCAACGTCACATCAGGAAGAGAAGTAAGTTAAATAGTGTGGCATAGATACATACATGGAGACTGGCACAGACAGACAGACACACAGATAGACAGATAAAGTGACAAATACAGATAGACAGATAAACAAATATACATTCGATAAGCAGATAGATAGATCAATTAAATGATGCATTGTATTAGATTAAAGTAATGATCTGATAGGTTGACCTACTTGTGTTTCTGGGTCACCAAATCTGCAGTTAAACTCTAAGACTTTAGGTCCGTCTTTAGTCAACATTAGACCAGCGTATAATACGCCTAAAACAACAAATAAATAAACAAAATAAACAAACAAGATAAACAAATAAACAAATAAATAAACACACAAACATTCGAACGTTCAAATATACAGTACTTGTAATTAATTTATTCAGTAAATAAAGAGATAAATAAAAGAATTAAATAGAATATTTAACCTATAAAAGGAGTATTCATATTTCTGAGAGCATCAATTGTTTTTTGTAAAACATCTCTCTCTAGTTTCTTCAGTTCATCTGCGGTCAGCTGCAGAAAAAACACAAACAAGGCAGAAATTATGATTTAATATAATTTATATAGATTAATGTCACATCAGCACAAAGAGACTATCATATTAAACTATGGTGAGTTTAAGATGAGAGGGGGGAAGGAGTAAAATTTTAAATGATAACTACGTATAGGTAAGAAAAGTACAAATATAAAAATACTAAAATAAAAAAATGTACCAGTGTTGTGGGTGCGTATGCTCCCATGCCCCCAGTGTTTGGCCCCCCGTCTCCATCTTGCAGTCTCTTGTAGTCCTGGGCAGGGGGCATGCAAGCCACTGAGTGCCCGTCAGAAAATGCCAAAAACTGAAAATATACAAAAAATACCGAGTATATAATGTATAAAATATTATATTTCTTAACATTAAATAATTAAAATAATTTAATCTATACGCATAGCCGCTTTTGTACGTACGAATAGGCTGCAGCCTAAAGTTTCCTTGGGCTACAGCCTAAAGTTACTTTGCGCTGCAGCCTAAAGTTACTTTGGGCCTCAGCCATTAGCGCTTAAACGCTAAAAAATAATTTTCATTATAAGCAAACTTTTATATCAACTAGAGTAAAAGCGCGTCTGGTCTAGTGGTTAACACTCTGTTTATCAAATAGATATTTCATATTTTTAATTACCGATACTTCCTCCCCCTCCAAGAGTTCCTCCACAATGACCCTCTCTCCCGCTGAACCAAAAATCTTTTTCTAACAAAAAACTACAATTTAAAATATTACAATTTCAAAATTTAGACTTAAATACAAAAAGTTTCAATCAGACAAATTAAAATCAACTGTTGATGAAGTGCTTCAAATCTTAAAGGTCATTAATAAGTCGCTTGTGCTTTTCAAAAGCAGAATAAGTCGAGAGTTAGTAAATTGAAGAGTTCAGTGAACAGATGAATGAATACATGAATGAATAGACGAGTGAATATTTAAATGAATGCTAAAGTGAATATTCAAGCGAATAGTCAAGCAAATAGTTAAATGTTTAAATGATAAATTTTTCTATTTTTAAGAAGAAATAAAAACGTCTACAACCTCTAGTATATCGCTGACTGCCTGACAGGCTTCTTCCTTATTCTTGCTTACTATCACTCCTTTCCCTCCAGCCAATCCGCTCGCTTTAACCACCAGGGCAGCAAAATCAGCACTAAACGTAAAAATAAACACATCCATTTGATTAAAAAGTATTACTATTACATATATTATATTTTTATATAATTACAATAAGAATTATAATATACTAAATATAGAAGTTACTTGAGAATGTAATCTTGCGCCTGATTCGTCGATGAGAATGCCTTCCATCGCGCAGTAGGAATGCTGTGATTGGTCAGAAGATCTTTTGCAAATTCTTTGCTAGATTCAATGCGGGCTGCTTTTGCCATGGGGCCAAAACATCGCAAACCTAGAAATAAAAAATGTATCAATAATTTAGACGTTATTAAAGGGTGCAGCAAACAATGAATATTAAAGGATGCAGCAAAACAATGAATATTAAAGGGTGCAGCAAAACAATGAATATTAAAGAGTGCAGCAAAACAATGAATATTAAAGAGTGCAGCAAAAATATCAGTATTATGTACAAACCTTTGGCAGTAAGAGAATCTACGATGCCATTGGCTAGGGGCTCCTCAGGGCCAACCAATACCAGATCAATAAGGTTTTCCAGGCACCAATCAGCAATCAATGCATGATTCTTTATATCCAGTACTTCAAAATAACAAATAAATTCATCAGTTTAATTATAATATTATTATTAAATAATAGTAATTATATAATTAATAACTTCACTACTATATGCAACTATTTATCTAGTCTATGCTTCTATTGACTTACAAACATTTATTCAAATTATCAAATTTCAGCAGAAAAACGAGGCTAAAGAATTGCCTTACACCCCCCCCTTATTATAAAATCAGACGGTCAAATGTACCGATATTGCTGATATTCTGTCCCTCGGCGCTCGTTCCCGCATTCCCCGGGCAGACAAAGACGTGAGAGACCCGGGGAGAGAGGGACAGTTTAAGGGCGAGGGCGTGCTCGCGCCCCCCTGCCCCCACCACTAGCACACGGCCAGACATTTCTACTTCCAGCTAAGCTGAACTGAAAGAGAAAAATGTGTTTTTAGAGAATATACATCGATACCGCGGAATATATTTACAACTAGAATCATTGTTCCGTAATGAATTTAAATTCAGGACGAGCCGCATTTTATACGGCACCAGTTTATATAACCGAATACAACTGAACAACAATTAACAATAAAAATGACATCTTTTCAATATCTTTAGATAATTATATTTAATTCAATAGAACCAATTAATTAACGAAGAATTAATTAATTAATTAATTGAATTAATTAACCAATTAACGAAGGGACTACAAACGTAACGCGCCCTAATTTTTATGAAAAAATAAAAATTCAACAAAAAAGCACGTGGACTTTACGCGCCACGAGGATTTGTTTACATTTTTTATGTTGTTGTTGTCGGTCCATTTAATGAAATAAACAAAAACGAAATTTACAATAAAAAAACTTCTATTTCACCGCTTTGAGATAATGTCGAAGAGATTCAGCGCGAAACAGTTTCGCTTAAATTTCTGACTTTTATAAACCTAAATTAAAAAGTTAAAGAGTTAGCTTATCGCTAATATATATAATATATAATATATATAGCTATAATTATAAACTAAATAAAGAAATGTAAGAAACGAATGCTAAATTTTGGTATACGCAGTATTACACACTATAACTACACCCCCGCTCCCAATTGGTTTTTATAATAAAAACACCAACAAAAATAAAAAATTTATTCAAAGACACTTTTAATTTTAAACCGAACGTTATAAATTAATTACAGACACAATTTAAAGATAAATAAGTCAACATTTTATTCATTTTGAGCAGCAGAAATTCACTAAATATTTCTAATTAAAATAAATGACGGGGGAGAGAGCGGGGAGGCTTCTGTTACCCCTTAAAGTCAACTTAAAGTAAATAACCAGCTTATAAACACTGAATATATAAACAATATCAAATATTACCGAAAGTATAACAAAATAGAACATGATATGATTTGCACAACGATATAAAAAGGAATGTCGTCCAAAAACAGCACAATCCAGCTTCAGCAACTTCTACACTTTCAAAACAACTTTTCGCATATAATACGCAACCATAATTCGCAAATATTTACATGCAAAATACCGCATGCTGCATCTTGCATGCAAAATAGCGCATAGAGAAACATTTTCATTCAGTTTTGTTCTAGTTTAACAGCGAGCATAAAATTATAGAGCAGCCTGTGCCATTCTTGGGGCCTTTCTTCATAATTAGCATGCCCCGCCCCCTCCATGGCATAGATCTCACTGTTAGGCATGTTACGTAGGTTACCTACTGACGTCAGACCTAGACTGACATCCTTTGTGCCATAGACTATCATCACTGGCATCTAGACAGACAGACAGAGTGAGAGTGGGAGAGGAAGAGAGAGACAGACAGACATAGATAGATATTGTACACAGACTGATAGACAGACAGATCTATAGGCCCAAGAATGGCACAGGCTGACAGAGAGTGACAGAGATACAGATAGATATACAGATAGATAGATCTAGTCTAAATGATAGATAAATTGCAAAATTCAGTATTAAAAAATCAATCAATAAATCAATCAAGCAATTAATCTATCCATCCATTAACCATTTCAACAACTGATAAATCAATCAATAATCTAATCAATCAATCCATAAATAAAACAATCCATCCATCCATCAATGCATCGATTAGTACCTCACATCTATGATACTGCGCGTGTGTATACATCTCAGTTCTGACAGGAGCCAGTGGTATAAAGGCAAGCGCTCTGTCCATACAGCTAGAAGGTTGAGGGTTCATTATATAAGGAATAGAGTACTGGCCACTCATTGAGGCACTGATTATGACGGGCTTGTGCAGTTTTTCTCTCTTTATGAATTCTTCCAAAAACTCCGCCTCTAGTCCACTCTCTATGGAGTACTGCTTGCTGCCGGCCCAGCCTGGGAAAATAATTTATATCAGGTTAAAAAATTATATCAAAATATCAACTCAGAAATTTGAGATTAACGTTTGAGATAAGTAATATGGTCAAGGGTGCAGCAAGTCAATGTTAAAATAAACTGAATGTTTAAATTGTGGTCTTCCCAAAAAACCTACCCCCATCTAAAACATTACTACCTGGGAGATCCAGCGCCAGGGCCCTGTGCCCCATACCCCCTAAAAGATTCAAAGTGCCCAAAGTGCGCCAAATATTAGAACTAGACGAGGCACCGTGCAGTAAAAGTATCGGCAGATCGGACTTACTCTCTGCTGAGATCTCCAGGAAAAATACCTCAAGTTTCTACAAAAATATTCACATATTACCCCCTAAATAAAAATCCCCCTCCCCCCATTAAAAATGTTTTCATGAGCCTCAAATATTAAGGGGTCAAAATGTGAGAAAAAAATTGCAGACATTAAGTAAACATTGCGAGAGATTTAGATTTTTTACAAGGAATTGCTCCCCCCTCATTTTCTTTGCAAAATTTTGACGTTATTTTCTCAAATAGGCCACCAATTTACCAGAGATACTTTTCCTGCAATACTAAAAGGTGCAGAAGAAAATGATAAATTAAAGATTATAAATCACCTGGCAAATCAATGGCCACAATGCGGCTATTTAAAGCGGCTAATAGCTGAAGAGAGCCGAGTTCTAGCCACGTTTTGGAGGAGTATTTGGCTCCATGAAGGAGTAGGACATTTATGACGGGGGAAGGGGGGGAGAGGGGGTTGAATTCTCGCAATTTTAATTCTAATGTCTGTGCGGAGGGGGGGGGTACAAAAAAAACTAAAGTTTTGTAATGTTCAGGAAGGGGGGGAGGGTTTATATTTTAATATCTTTACTTATGATGAATATTTCATATCAGTTCAATACTTTTGTTATGATTTAGAATTAGTTTAGTCAAGACTTGTTAGAGAAGTGGTTACGGCATCTGAGTAAGAAGCAACAGATCCAGGTTTGATTCCAGTGATGGTTCAGCTTTGCTGGCTTAGATCAGCTTAACTGTATTTATCCTTGCTGACTTAAACGTCCATACAATAAACTCACTCAATTTTTTATTAAAGTGAATCGCTCTAACCTTCCCTCTGAACTCAAAAGCCAAATATCTCTCTTCAATCTTTGCCTCCTTGGCTCTATCCAACACATAAGAAGGAATATCAACAAAATCTTTTGTCTTCCAACTAGGGAAATGTTTTATCCCTGGCTGGGAAAGAGAGACGGGGGAAGACATCCAAGAATAAAGAACATAAAGAATGAAGAGGCCAGCAGCAAAGCAGACCAATAACTTGGTTTTATTTATCTCCATTCTATTTGTTCTCGATTTAGAGGGCATCTTTAAAAATGACAAGAATTGGTTTAGTAGATCATTTAGTTTAACAATTTTAAGACTGGAGTAGTTTATAAAAAGAGACTTTGCAGAATTCGTCGGATGCCGGCATCTAAATGTCAGCAAAGTGCAAAGTGAATAATTATAACTTGCTTTTCTATTTCATCAGTTTCGGTTCGTTGTCACCTCATTTCGCCGAAATTAAACGAGTTTCTGCAAAGTCTCCTTCTACAAATACTCCTAACCCGAATTTTTTTAATCAATAAAGTATTAAAAATCTTGAAAATTTATTAAGGTATAAAACCGAATGGTACCTATGTTATTTACAAACTAAAATTAATCGGTGAATTTTATGCATAAAAATTTACGTTGACTTTAACAATAATTAACTGTATATTATTTATATGGTTGTATCTATATTTTCCCTTCGCTCCTAATTAATCCTAATCAGAAAAACTGACATTTTATTAGATTTATTTATTATTTATATTCCATTCAATTTTTAACGTAATCACACAACGGTTGAGGCAAGAGAGCCAATCAGAGCGCGTCGTACTGCAAGTGAGCCAATCAGAGCGCGTCGTACAGCAAGCGAGCCAATCAGAGCGCGTCGTACTGCAAGTGAGCCAATCAGAGCGCGTCGTACAGCCAATCAGAGCGCGTCGTACAGCAAGCGAGCCAATCAAAGCGCGTCGTACTGAGTGCAAATGAAAGAAAGTCGCCCGAACAATAAGATATTATAGATTTACATTAGAGTGAATTGTGTGAATATTGACTGCCGGAGGGGAACTGAAAGGATTTCTACTTCCGGTAGAAATATTTATTCGTTTCTTCGATTTACTCAACGTATATTTATATTAGTTTTTAATTTTTAAGAGAAATAATTGTAAATATTAGTTGATTTCGTGTTTTATGGCATCGCATGAAATCGTCACTGTTTGTTAACCTCTAATTAATAACAAAATTATTGAATTAAATGAAAGATAACGTAAAACTATATTCTTATAAAATATTTATTATAAAACGATATTCTTATAAACATTGACAGTCAACGACTAAGTTCATTCAATCAATATTTACTAAACGTGCAGCGAGTTATAATTATTCACTTACGTGTCTTTATAATAAAAACAATTTGTTTAATTCTAAATATAATTCTAAATAATTTCTGTTTTATTCTAACAGCTCCCCGTCATGTGGGTCAGTCGTGTACACACCGGTTCTAACCGTTCTAATTCAGACGCAAATCGTTCCGATAATGTTCTATCATCGGAACGTCTCGAGTCGCACGAAATAGTTTGCGATTTAGACTTGACTCATTTAGACCTCGTCACTAAATCTGAGAGTAAAAACTCGGACCTTAAATCAGGCGAAAGATCGGACGTTAATAAATCTAAATTATCATCGAAATGGGACAATAAAAGTGATAATAAGGGTGGTGGGGGGGCCAGGGGGGATAATTCTAAGGAATTGTGTGTGATTTGTGGGGACAGGGCCTCGGGGTTTCATTATAACGCGTTCAGTTGTGAGGGATGCAAAGGTATTTGAGATACAATTTAATGTATTTGTATCAAATACATTTGTTAATACCTCAGTTACAAAGAAAAAGAAGTTTTTATCATGGACTAATATTATATTAAACTAAAATACGCTTATTTTTTTATTTCGGGTTTTTTTTTAAAATTTTGATGCTATTTCATTTGGTGCTACTCTTGTAGGATTTTTTCGTCGTTCCATAATGCGAGGCGCGGGGTACGTGTGTAAGAACGGTGGGACGTGTGAGATGGACATGTGGATGCGACGCAGATGTCAGGCGTGCAGACTGTCTAGGTGCAGGGAGGTCGGCATGAGAGAGGAGTGTGAGTGGGGAGATTTATTTATCTTATCTGTACTTATCTTTAATTATTTTATTGTTATCTCTTAAGTTACCTTAAGTTATCTTTACTTATCTTATTCTTATCTTTACTTATGTTTACTTATCTTAACTGTTCTTATCTTCTCTCTGTCCAGTCCTGCTCTCTGAGGATCAATGTAGGATCAGAGACGCAAGACGCAAAGCTAAACGTAATCAGTCAAAACTAAAAACTAAACAACAGACTTCTTGTGCTGATGTGACGTCTGAGTCAACAGAGAATCCTTTAGAACGACTGATCCCAGAGGAACGTGAGTTGATAGAACGACTCGTTCTATTACAGGATCAGTTTGAAGTTCCGTCTGATGAGTCAATAGCCAGTCTGCCGGTAGGTTTTACTAAAGGGTGCAACAAGTCTGCATTTATTTCAAAAATGAATAATTAGATATAATTATTAAAAATAACGGTCATCATACTTTCTTACTGACGTACCCTGCTCCCAAGCCTCTCTGTGTATCTTTAACACTGCCGGACCCTTCTCCCAAGCCTCTATGTCATATTATACAGGGCATGAAGTTTTTAGACGACGCAGGCATAGTTGACGTGTCAGATGTCATATTTCGTCATATGGCATCTATGACTTTACTTGTCACACAGCTTGTCATAGAGGTTGCCAAGCGATTACCTGGCTTTATGACTCTAGATAGAGATGATCAGATCGTTCTACTTAAGGTAGAAATACACTGTCTTTTTGCTTCTATGTCTGTCTGTCTGTTTTTTTTCTTCTGTTTGTTGGTCTGTCTGATTCTCTGTTGACATTAGTAACTACAATAGTGATGATGATGATGATGATAATGCTGGCTAGAATAAAATGATAATAGTCAAGACTACAATGATGATGATGACTACAAAGTGATGATGATGATGACTTGCCAGGGTTCTGCGAGTGAAGTGATGATGCTACGTACCTCACGGCGCTATGACCCAGACACTGACAGTGTGGTGTTTGGTGATGGGGTGCCCTTCAATAGGACCTCACTTAGATTTGGAGGACTGCAGGACTATGTAGATGATATGTTTGATTTTGCGTCCGCTATGAGTCAACTGCTGGTGGACAATGCCGAGTACGCTCTACTCACTGCCATCTGTATCTTCTCGGGTAGGTCTGGGTGGATGTGCGGGTGGATGTGTGGATGGGTGAGTGGATGGATATGTGGATCGATGTTTGGGTAGACAGATGTATGCTTGGATGGGGGGGTGAATATTTTTATATAAGAATTTTAATTTTATGAAAGAAAATGTGTTTTTCTGCTGTATGTCTGTCTATCTGCCCATCTATCTATTTGCCCACCTACCTGTCTCTATCTCTTTGTCTTTGTCTAGATCGTCCAGGTCTCTGTCATATAGAGTCTGTAGACAGTCTACAAGACATCTACGTCTCAGCTTTGATCAACTACATAAGACACCGTCGTACTAGCACAAACAATTCTCTGGCAAGACTTCTTATGAAGCTTGTTGACCTTCGTACACTCAGTTCTAGACATGGGCAGCTACTAAAGGCCATCAAGGTGGAGAGAGGGTCACTGCCCCCACTACTCAGCGAATATTTTGATCTTTTTGACTGAACGCTGGACTGGGAATGGTAGGGTTGGGGATTTGAGTCGTGGTGGGGCTTGTTCTCTGACTTGCTGCACCCTTTTGTTGATGTTAGATATTGACGGTGTTATTGAGGTTAATTTCACTTGTTGCACCCTTTAGTAAGAGGCTTATTTTGATAATTATGTTTTCTATTAATATGCCAGTTAATTGCGTGAATTATTTGATGCATCTCTATGTGAACATAACACATCTTTATGCGATATGTTCACATGTAATTTGTTGTATATTATCACTTGCATATTTTGTTTCATCATGTGTGAATCATGTGTGAATTTGTTACTGTGTAAATAGTTTTAAATCACGTGAAATTGTATGATTTTGTATTTTATGATTAAATCAATTGATGTTAAACATCTGGGAATTATGTGAAATCATTATAACACGATCTAAATTATATCAACTTATAGGCAGAGAATATAGTAACATGTGAAATCATTTCAAATCACATTAATGTGTCTAAATTATAGGATTCTATGTGAATACATCATATTAAATCATGTGTAATTTTGTATATCATTTGTAAATAATGTGTAAAATATGCGTTTTTTGTATTATTTTATGTAAATCACGTGTATCATATTAATGTGTAAATAATGTGAAGACTGCATAATGTGATAATCATACATCTATTTCTGTTATTTACCCCGTTCCGTTAATTCATCCAGCTTGTTGCCCCCTTTAACAAATTGCCTCTATCTAATTGACATCATCTCTAGACCTTTATTTGGACTTTAAAATAAGAAATAGTTTTGTTATAAATTTAAATTATTTAATTCACTTCTAATTTTTAGTGTTAAAACACATCAAGTCAATATTTGTAATAACTATTTATTTATTTATATATTGTTTTTTTTGCGTAATACAAAAATCATGTATCAGTGATTTAACATTAATCACAAATTCAGTCGATTAGATAAGAATCTGGTCCATTCATTTTTAAATAAAAATCAGTTTTATATGGGGATCTCCCCCCCCCCCCCGTCAGTCCCAAAGAAAATTATTTAAGAGTTCTCTCATCACTTGGTTTATACACACGGTTTATAATGCATTCGTGCTGATGCGACGTTAATATATTATAATATCATGAGATGGAGATTCAAATTATCCTAAAATCCTTTAAATCAGGCCGGGCCATATTTTATACATTATCAAATAGTTTTTATGTCTCAATCAGAATGAAATTAAAGAACTTTACAAAGATTTATAGTAATAAACGACTGTTTAACGTTTTGTAATAAACGATATTTATACAATAAAAGCAATTTGATAAACTATACAACAATAGAAAGAGTAGATAATATTTCAATTAAATGTTACAGAATAAACTAAATTCAAAATATAAATATTATTACACATTAAATCTAGCATAGGAATGAAACTCTCTCTCTCTGATTGGTCCATTTAGAAACAACAAAACAAATCTCTCTCTCTGATTGGTCCATTTAGAAACAACAAAATCATTCCCATATTAAATCAACTCAATCTCTGATTGGTTTAAACAGATCACAAATCGACTCTTCTCATTGGTCCGCCGGGAAACGTTGATGTATCGTATTCTAGTACTTATTAATACCAAACAGCCTGACTCCATGTAGGGAGGGAAGTTTAGGCACAAGAACAGCAACAAGAGAAACAGCGTTCACTATGAAATGATAACGATTATACATAGTGTAGAAACTGGCTAGAAAAAACCTAAAAACAAACAATCAACATAGTGAATATTCGCTTTCTTTAATGTCACATCAGCACAAATTGTTTAGTGATGAGTTGAGTGATGAGTGAACGCTTGTATGAATTATGAAGCAAATTCTATAAGAATACAACTTAAAGTAAAGTTTTAACGTTTAACGTTTGGATTAGCGTATTATATAAATGATGTCTCAGACGTAGCTGTCAATTTAAACATCTTATTAAAGGGTGCAGCTAGTTAGAGAAATAGTTTATAACTATTATAACTATTGATAGATTGAACTATATTATACAATCTATCACTGACGCAACACTTATACTACAATCTATCACTGACACAACACTTATACTACAATCTATCACTGACACAACACTTATACTACAATCTATCACTAACAGAACAATGGGCACCACAGTTAGGAACTTCCTTGAAGCAGAGAACTGCATTCCATAGTCGAGTTGTTCCCAGACAGTTCTATATCGGAACTTCCCCTGATCTGACGTCTCAAACGGCGTTCCCTTCTCAACGTGCAAGATCACAAACATCAACTAAACAACAAAGCGTGTACAATATAAACAACACGTTTAAATAAACAAGCTTATTTACTCACTTTTAAAGTTGTTTACGTTAAGAATTCCCCTTACACAGAGAGATTATATTTGTTTATAAATGTATTCTAAAATGCTGTTAACTTTTGTCATACAGTGTATCATATTGTCCAAAATGCAGACAAAAGCAGAGTGTATAAATTCAACAGAATATAAAAAGGTCTAAAATAGAATAAATTGAATATAAAAGTCAAAAATATACAGACGACATTATGAATGATGTTAGTGAGACTCCATGCCATTGCTACAGAGAGAAAAGGAAGACTAAGAAAGACGTAGTGAATGAAAGCGACGACAATGACGTAGGTCACCCACATTCCTCGACTGTTAAAGTACGTAGAGTTAGGGTTAGACGCGCTGTGTGCCACGCCAACGTTCATTCTCTAAGTCTACTTAGGGTTAGAAATGTTGCTGCAGAAATAAATAATAACTCCAAATTAACGAGTCTGATGTATATTCAAGGATCTAATTCGGTTACGCACCACATGAAGTTTTTAGAATAAAAATAAGACCACATACATAAGAAAAGATGAGGAATATAATAAAACCAGTCTCATCGCGGAATGAAAACTACCGCGAATGGCGATTATTTAAAAATAAAAGTCGGCTAAATTCTGTGAAAATAACTGCAAACTACGTCTGATCTGTCTCAATAACATTAATGATGACTCTAGTTTTAATCTAAACCTAAATTCTAACCCTAAACCATCCCTAACTCAGTGAGGTGCAAAACCGAATGGCAACCAAACTTTCTATTTTCAACTTTATAAATTATTTTATATATAAAAACTATAATTAAAACCAACAATTATATAAAAAGAGAAAGTTAATAAAAATTACACGTAAAATTCCCTCGTTAGGTAATAATTAGGCAAAAAAGTAAACTTTTAAATTAAGGATTTATATTATTTATTTAAAAAAATCATTTAAATGTTCGCCAGTGAAATATAAAAGTATAGACAAGTCTCAAGTGATGTTGACTTGCCATTGGTCGAACAGAAACGGACGCTAATTGGCTCGAGGGAACTTAAAGATCTCTTAAATATGTGTAATAACATGCTTTAAAACATCAATTTGTAGCTTGTGCTCACCCTAAGTTAGAAAAAATACAAATTAGATAGGCCTATAATTAGTGACAAATTTTAATTTTCTCTTTCAAACAAAGTTAGTTTAAATTTCTAGGTCGATATCGTATACTCGTATCGTATACTGTACTTCTAACGCACCGTACGTTGTCAGATACCTGCCAATTCCGAGGTGCGGTATGGGTACAGTCTACGACAAACACTTTAAAGATAAGGCAAAAAAATGAGTTTTTAACTTATCTTTAAAGTGACGAGTATCTTTGATAATTTTTAGACACTCG
>JAQIXG010004100.1:0-13487 GCA_034700105.1 Oconnorella tubifera
CAGAGGGACGGGGGGGGGGGGGATTTGTAAGAAACAAATTTCGGGGGGGAGGGGAGCGATGAGTCAATTTGAAAAATTGTGTAAATTTGTATTTTATTCACTTTTTTTCTTCATTCGCTTAATAGCTGATAAAAATAATAGAAAGTTAGTCCGGTTTTTATAAATAGTCCATCATTATATTTTTTGACCATAATTAGTCCATAATGAGTCTATTATTCGTCTGAAATTAGTAAATAATTAGTCCAAATTGCAAAATATAGCGTCCAAACATGTTAATATGTAAATTATAATGTGCAAACTACATGGCTGCATCTGCATATATGATGTACCGTACAAAAGAATATCGATTAAATCATAAGATAAACGATCATTTAATATTATGCAGGCTTAAAATAAATACTTAGAAATCATGCATTATAATATCATGCATTCATTCGCCGAAACATTTAATGCTTAAACCACATATCGATATATTTACAGAGAAATATCTGTAAATAACAACAAAACTTTCTAGTTTTCATTTTAAAACGACGCTCTAACAAAAATTCAACTTCATCCCGGTCTATGCTATTCACATCTCATCTGGTTTAACATTGTGAGCTCAATTACGAGTTTCTATTGTATCGACAAACTTCTTTTCTAAACTTTATGCCTCTGTCTCTGGAGCTCAAGGCACATGTGGCAAGTTGTGCCCCGTCTAATCAGCAGACTTATTCTATAACCTCCGACACCTGCCGAATGCTTTCTCGTTTAATTCACAGACGGAAATGAAAATTATCTGCTGTGCGTGCTATGCTTAGATTTTATTTCTTTGATTTTGATTCTGAACGAATTTCTCAATGTTTTGAAAAAACATAAGATAAGATATTGTATAACATAAAATTGTATTGTGCGATAATGTACGATAACAGCTGTTATTAATCAGACTGTCACTGTTTATCATGATTAGCTTGGCTGTTATTTTGTTTATTAGTTTAATTACTTTACAGCTGTAAATAAATGTAAAGTTAAAATAATAAATAACATAACGGTTAATCGCCAAATTACATTACAGCTATTATACTGTTATGATAATAGTATAACCTAATATAGTTACCGGTTTACTAAAGGGCGCAGCAAGTTGAAGAAATATTTCACTTAGTAGCCATGATTAATTATTTATTTAATTATTACTTAATTATTTGCTAAAATTCAAACGAATCAGAAATAACACCGGAACAAATAAGTGCCATGATTAGCGTTAAAATATGCAAATTATAAAAGTATTCTAAAAGCAATTAACACAAATCAATAAGAAACAGAACTCCATTGAGATCAAAGCGAAATCGTGATGCGTGTAAATTACTTAGTGCCTAGATAATAACGAAATCTATTGATTTATGGAGGGCAAAATAACCCATCGGATTATTTCTGTGATTTTAAAATAAATATGAATTGAGATGCGCGAATATTTCTCGCACGTTTATTCTTTTGAAGTTCATTGATTTTGATCAATTTACTGCAAGGGATAGGCCACATTTCTGTGTTGTTTTAACGCTACCTAGTTGCTTCTGGTTAATTGCTTCTAGTTTCACATTTGGCTACACGGTGTTTAGTTTAAATACAGGCGATATCGGCCCACAGTCAATTCACAACAGTTAGGCCATTTCTATAGGACAATTCGGCCAATTTAGAAGCAGTTTGATCCTTATTTTGTGTTTAATGGATAATAATTTGTATTTAATATATTTTTAATGAAGTTTGATTCATTAGATTTAATAGATTTTTAATAGAGTGATTTAACAGATATTTAATAAAGTTTTATTGTATGTTAAGTTTTGCACTGATGGAAACGCAATTAGAATTTTTTTATCCAAAATAAGGCCAGACGTAAAATTAGGGTATCTGCCGTTTAATAAAATTAAAGAATAAAAACTCTAAATAATGAGATTATTGACAAATTTAAATTTCAATATTTATAATTAAAACTGTAGATTTGCATAGGATACTATCATTATGAACTTACGAGCTCCACTCTCTAATTATAATTATTTTTTAGAAAATGACACCTTATTCTGTTCTTTGAAAAATCACACGATGGGGTGAACTGACTTTGGGAGAGCCGTACTGGTCCGAACTGATTGTGGGCCGAAATGACAGATTCCCGATCCTTGAATCCAATTAGCAACGATGATCCGTTTCGTTTCCACATTCCAGACATTTCCATCTCGTCTCGTGGAAACAGCCGTGCCATAAATCACACACCTGTTTAAGTGAGAGATGGATACAGTAGCCTAGACCACAAAACATTGGCACGCGAAATTTGAAAGCAGATGGAAATTACTAGAGCAGAAAGACATTATTTTTAAGAAAGAAATAAGTTGTAAATATCTTGTCACTAGTGACTTGTTTTTTACAGTTATATCCCTTGTAAAGAAAGAATTATTATGATCTTTTTTTAAAAAGAGTTATTATTATTAAAAGAGAATATATTGTTCATAAAAAAAGTGAAAGAAATTGTAGAAATTTGTTCATGCGATTTTTAAAAATTGAATTAGGTTTAAATTTTCCGATGTAAAATGTAATAAATATGATTTTCCAAATGTAAATCTAGAATTGTAGATGAAGAGTTTTAGATATAGTTACAGATTACTTTGTTGGTATCCTTTATTTGATTTAGGAAGTTTGGTTTTATCAAAAATGTTTTGTAAATTGGCCGCAGTTTTTGTGCAAGTTTTTAGAAAACGTAATACATAAAATATACCTTGAAGTTTAGTAATGGAGTTATAACTCAGATTATATTGTGATTATATTGTGATTATTGTGCAGTAATTTTGCATCAGTAAATCATCATTATAAAGTTTCCTATTTAGGAGTATCTGATTTTGAACAGAAATTCAAGAAGAATTTTATAATCCTTTTATAGCTGAATTTGATAAATTTGTAGAACAAAGTGTATACTATGAAAAACAGACGTCGCGAGTTAATGTTGTATTTACTAAAGATAAAACAATAACAATACAATAAGATTAGAGATTTCAGATCAGGATCTAATACATACTCAGTTCATTTCTACTGGTATTGAATTATAAAATTAAACAAATTATTTATTCTGTTACTGCAATTGTTTAACTTCATTTTCTCACACTCAGTTTACAGCAATTTCATTCTCGATAAGTTTCTTTCATGCTGATCAAATATATAAATTGTATCATTGATTATCACTAAATAGTATTTCACTGACATTATCTTTAATATTGTAATATTTCTAGAGCCCGCCCAAGCAGTCACGTGTCCGTTTAACGATGACGCGTATCACTTTACGTATAGCGATATGACGTCAGAATTTTGTGACGTCACGGCGATGACGTCAAGCGCTCATCCGTGCGTCAGTCGGTCTCGCTACAAGTTCAGTTTTACTCACTGTCGTAGCGCCACCGTGTACCATGGTAAAAGTGAGTGAAATTAAATGCTACTTTTAATACAGTCTGGTTTGATCTGATTTGATCTGGTTTGATCTGATTTGATCTGGTTTGATCTGATTTGATCTGGTTTGATCTGATTTGATCTGGTTTGGCTTGGTTTCAATTGTTTTTATTTTATTCAGTATAATTTTATATATTCTGTTTAATTTGATTTAATTTGGGTTAGGGTTGTAATTTGGTTTAATTGGGGTTAGAATTTGGGTAAGTCTTACTGTATTTTTTTAATTTGTTTAATTGTGTTTGGTTTTATTTCATTTACTATAGTTTTCCTACTTTTTTATTTTTATCTGTTTTTATTTGATATTTCTTACAGTTTAATTTATCATAGTATACTTTCTATTATGTTCTAAAACATGCTCAGACTAGATAGACAAGTTATATTTATAATTATCATGTTCTAATCCTATACCTTACTCATTATTACCTCTGGATCACATAGGTCTATTTTCAGCGACCGAAGTACCAAAGTTTTCTGTAAATTTTGTTATTATTTCTATCAACTTAGAAATGCTTTTCATTTTCAGCCTTAAATCTTGACTGTCTTGCCACTTGGAAGCAGGGATCAGAAACTTTCTTCTATGGGCGTCTCACTGGACCCGGGCTAGAAACGAAAGATGATAAATACAGATGCTTCGTGAGTTTAAATAATTTTTGCATAGTTTCCAGAGACCCCAGTATTCCAAAATGTGGGAGAGGGAGGGTTTCCTTTCAACAGTTAGGAGACGACCTTTTTTCAATCTTTTTTGGTCTCCACGTGAGCATATCTCTAAAATTTCTTTTACGACAAAGTCACAAGGGGGGTATCACAAAACTAGCGTCTTTAAACATAAAAATAATCTCGTAACAACAAAATGAGAGATGCTATAACCCCCACAATCTCCTCGTATTGGCTCCACCACTGCACCTACTTGATATTAAATGTGATTTGATTTGAGTATAGGTCACTGTATTTTTAACTTGTAGCATCATTTAGCAAAATTCTTATTCATTATCTTTGATAAATAGGGTGTTGTTAATCTATGAATATTTAAGCAATCATTTCGGTTATTAGTAATCTAGATGGCAATTTTTATTTTCAACTTATATGTTTATTATCGTACTGTGTACTGCCACTTTGAGCTTAATAATAGTACTAGCTGGTACTGCTTGTTTTAATTTGAATAATAATTATTTTCAGCTTTATTCCACATCATTTAATTACCAACGCGTGTCTATAGCAATGAGCGCAGATGGGACGTGCAGGGGACTGAGAAGCACACAAGACGCTCCTTTTCTTTTTAAATTTATAAGAGGTACAGCAATTGCAGATTTTCTTTTTTAATGTTTTTATTCCATTAGATATTCACTTATATATTATTGTACGATGCATTTGTTTTAAAGATTTATCATGCATAATAGCTATGTTTTTTATAGATTCTACTATACTCTAGTGGCTAAGTTTTTATAGATGTAAAATTGAAGGAAGGAATATCGTTTACACAATTTAATGTATCTATGGTGTTAATAGAACAACAACATACTGATATGCTACATGTGTACATTCTTTAGTAAAGATGTTAGTTATTTTCTAGTTTTTTTCTTTTCTAACAATTATCTTCTATATCATCTTGTAACTTAAAACTGGACACGCCTTACTTTTATAAGAAACAATCCAAAAAGATATAAATCCTGAAAATTTATTTTATTGACCACCAGCTGTGTATTTATAAATACAGACGAATCAGCGCGGTCTTCTTCATCTTGTCAGCTGCCTGATTGGTTGAGCAACGAATCGTGGATTGATATGATTGGTCGACACGTGAGTCGAGTTGATTTTAACCGAGAAACTTTTTCCGAATACTACAGACCAACGACTAAGTCTAAACAACGCAAAAAAGTTGAGAATATTCCTGGGGACCATCCCCTGGTGAGGAGAAGTGAATATCGTTGCGTTAGGGGACCATCTCAACAGCAACAAAGTGGCAATGAATTCATATTTATTAGTTCCACTCTACAGGGATGGTATGTAAATCATAATATATTTCATATTTAATGTTATATCATGTTTTCCATTTAAATCAACACACACTTTATTGACAGAACAAAAACAGATAAAGACAGTTTAAAAACAGATCAAACAAGAATTGCAAACAAAAAACAAAAAAGTGTCTTGTCAAACTGACCAAAGTTCAGCACTGACACTACATTACCCGCTGCGCCGCCAAACCAAGTCGTTGCTGTAGGAAAGAGGTGGACCTTGGATCAATTTTTTTCCATTAATTTTCCACTAATGTGTTCCATTAGTTATAATAATGATTATATTACCGGTAATTATATTATAATAATATTATTGCTATAAATTATATATGTAGGCCTACATCTGTATATATTATGCTTGCCACTGTTGTATATATCAGTGCAACTGCGTTATTAAAATCCTTATTTAATTATGCAAATATTAAGATGAGTGGATGGGGAGGGGTTTGAGTGGGGTTGAATTATCCTGTTGTTTCTTTTTAATGGGAGGGGTTGCAAGATTAAGATCTGTTTAAATTTTTTGAGCCTATTTTATTACAAATTGATGGTTTTAACAATTTATTGTGTCTTATATTCTTGTAGTTCCATGAAGCGTCAGTGTGTTAAAATTTCAAAACTTTCTCCACACGTTGTACGCATTACTACAAGTAAATTCTTTACATCTGTTTTAGTGTTAAGTTTTACTTTTAAACTTGTAATGATACTGATAATTTGCAGTGATATTTAAAATCTAAATTTTACATAGCACTTAGGCTGAAGGAATATATACTGGAACAGCATCAGAATCGATGTCAATAATATATAAAGATAATATATTGCTTTAACTCATACTCACTAATTAAAAGTGATATGGTTACATAAATATAAAGGTTTCAAATAATTATTTTTTCAAAATATAACATCAAGTTTGTGTGTCTTATGTTATTTAGGTCGGTTGACTGATCGCGATGTTTTTGGTGTAATTTGTGAACTAGAAGAAAACAGCCAAGAGAATGCACTGCTGATTGGTTAGTTGGATTAATCAACATTTTATTTTTTTTCATATTTTGCTTGAGACTATTTTATTAGCATGAAATTTTTTATTTTCTATTACTTTTCCTTCTTTAGCTTTATGTACAAACAATACATGTTTATATATTCATTATATGCCTATATCAGCTACTTCTGAGACATCTTTATAATACGGTAATCCATGACGTTAAACTGAACTTTTGAACTTTTTATTATGTATAGAACATGTAAGTGTATACATGTAGGTTCCTTGGAATTAGGCAATAGTATATCTAAAGCTGTATTACCATCATTATTAATTTTTATGCATTTTGTTTGCCTTTTTTTATAAATTCCAGCTGAAAGTGCACTCTCATTCACCCCATGTCCCCTCCCCGGCATTTACTCCCTGTCCACCGTGCATCCTCCAACTACCGCAAGATGTTTGGAAAAACTGGTCATCGGTTGCGGAGACAGTGATGGTAGAACGGTTGAGCTAAGTGATGGATGCGCCGAGTCAACCAGCTCCGTTACAAGCAACGTCATGCACTGCGTGAGTGGGTGGAAAAACGATGACGTCATGCTTACGATTGTGCTCAACAATCGAACCAATCTCTTTCATTGTTTAGTAAGAAAAGTGTTTTTTTTAGAAATTTTTATTTGTTTTTAAATTATTTTGATATTTGTGTGTTTAATTCGAGTTTCTAGTAAGTGTTGTTTTAAATGTAATGTAATTTTAAATGGGAGATGATTCTTATTTTTTTATTAACCGTAACTCTGGCTTTAACCTTAATCATAACCCGAATGCTAAGCTCAACCATAAAACCCAAAGAATTAATAGTCTAGGTCTATACGACCACGAAATATAAGTTCAGTTTTGTATATAAAGGTTATTTAGTGACAAATTGTAGGCAGAGTCTACAGAAGTGAACGTATCGGAGCACTTAATTTTGAATATAATGTAATGTAGTAAATAATTCTCCTTAATACAGTAAACAACATTCTTTAATACAGTAAATAACTTTCCTTAATATAGTAATATAACTTTCCGTAAATAATTTTCTTTAGAAAATGCAGATCTAGTTCATACAAGGCAATTTTACAAAAAAAGTATTCTTTTAAATGAAGATTTCATATGTTTCTTAGAGTTTCAGATCTTTTCGTGGAAGTATGACTTTAACATTCGATGATAAAAATTGCGGTGAAAATGTATCTATCGGATCAAATAGTAGCGCCATCTATCGAATCAATAATAGAAGTACGTGGAGTAACTTTTTATCAGAAAAATAATGTTACCTTTTTATATATTTATGCTTTATTATGTATAAATAGGGTTGCCAGCTTCTATTTAGAACAATTCCGGACACTGTCAGCAGGACAACCAAGCGCCGACGAGCGAAGAATTTTAGCCACCACAACTAGCCACCACTATTAGGGGGTCTGGGGATCCGCCCCAGCCGCCGGCGATTTTCGAAACATTTTACACAAATTGGAGCCATTTTGAACTATATGAGAGCTCTTTACGGATTTTTTTGTTTTTTTTTCAATTGCTAAATAAGTTTTTTCTGGAGATGTGGGGAGGCTATCGCTATCCTCTCCCGTATAGGATAAATTAGGTAGGCCTAACTAATTAATTTAATTCAAAAATTCTAAACTAATAATTCAACAAATTTACGGAAACAATTGTTTTTACGTTTTTAATTAAAATTCAATTGACCTAGTAAGTGAAGTCTTGGAATTGTATGAGAGATAAATTAGACAATCTATCTTATTTTTCTGTTCGCTTTTTATAGATTAATCAGAAATATCATTATAAGCGTAATCAAAAAACTCAGAACATCTTAAGTTTTATTAACTTTAACCACAGTACTGCTCTGACAAGTTCTGGCCTCATTCTGTTTCTCTTATCTTTCCCCAAGTTGTTCAGGAGCAGAGCCGGATAAAGTTTTAGTAGGACCGTTTCAGAAATAAATTTGTAGGCCCCAGCATAGCTGCCTTGCATAAAAATACTCTATAGATATAAAATGACAACAATAATATTTGTAATTAATTGTTTTCTCCATTGTAAGGTTGTGAATAAAATGCTGAATAACTAAATTATTTATTACTACCCAGATATTTTCTTATTCGTAACGAATTTGCATATAACAAGTAGGCCTACCGATATATTTCCATATTTTGTCAAAGTAGGCCCCTAATTTCTTCAATTTGTGAGTAGTCCCATTTCAACTGAAACAGTTGCAACATTGTTAATCTGGCACTGTTCAGGAGTGAGAAGACACTAAAGCTTAATCTCTTATTGTGTACTGGTGTTACATTTGTAGCGAGTCAGTGGGATCAACACAGCGGCATATTTAGGCATAAAATATTTAAATTTAAACAACAGGAAATTTTATGCTTTATGTTATTCATTTTATTTTTCCGGACAATATAGTGTCCGGTAGATCCTTTCTGTTTTCCGGACGCACTATGCAATTTCCGGACAATCCGGGCAAATTCCAGACGGTTGGCAACCCTACGTATAAAGTCTTGATAATCAATCATAAAAAGATGTACAAGGAACACGGGACTCAAGCACGACTCATAAATAATAACTTGCTGCACCCTTTAGTAACTATTTAAGGAGACAGCTAACACGAGTTACATAATGGGGGGGGCGGGCTAAGATGTTAAAATATAATTTATTTTCACTTAAAGGCACAGCATTTTACTGAAATTAAAACGTATCCCAATAACTCAAAATACATTTTGATACTTTTATATTGCTTTTATTATGTCAAACTGCATTACTATATACTGTACATTTAATAAAAATAAGATTTATCAAAATAAATGAAAAATAACATTCTTATATTCTTTTAGAATCCTGTGATGGAAGCACCACCAGGCTGCTCCACGACCATCATCGCCAACATCCACCAACCATCTCCTCATCCCCTCCATCCATCTACCCAGCTACATCCTCTCCATCCATCCATCCCGCTACATCCCAACCCTACAAAACACCCACACCCCAAAATCCCCATCAATCATCCCTTCATCCCACCCGATTCGACGACGAAAACAATAATGATGACGTCATCGATGATGTCAGCAGCGCCGATTACGACGCAGACCAACCGCGGCGTAATTACTTCGAATCGAACTCGAAATTTATCCGATACGAACCGAATTCTTCGCGCGGGATCGGTTCGGATATCGCTCTCGACGAGAATAGAAACTTTATCGAGAATGACGTTCGAAATTCGAATGCGAGATCGATCCACGAAGTATCTGAAAATTCCAGTCATTCGGAAAAAAATTCCGGAGCCGGTAATTTAGCGGTGTACAAGTGGGGATTCCCCATCCGGCTATTTATAGTTTTTTTTTTTATTTTTATTAATACGATGTTATAACGATGATCGTTTATTGTTGTACAAAATTAATAAAAGTTGTTATTATTTTGACACCTTTATAATGCGAGGTAAAAATTGTATAAATTTAAAGATACACCAGTTATTATTATTATTTTATATGTTTTAAATAAAAAGACTATAATTTGAATATAAAAATAAATGTCAATATTAATATAATATTATTCTTAATTTTCGTTATTTTTCATTGATTTATGCTTTCAAAGCAATCACTTAACATGGTTAAAGTTGTTTAGAATTTTTATTTTAGAATATCAATATGTAGCACATTTTGCATTTTCAGCTAAAAATAATTATAATTCAGTCGCTTATGTTATAATTCCTTTTTCTAATCTCGTATATAAAAATAATTCTTTTACTGAATTATTATTGTCTTAAATAAATAAATTTTTAAATATTATCCCAACCCCTTCAAATCCAAATCTTACTTTAAACCCCATCTCCCTGCCCTCCTGTAAATATAGACTCATACGCTGGAGGGGGGGTCCTTGGCGCCACCCTGACCAGCAGCAACTGATGCCTCCCCATGCTAGTCGGCGTCCGCAACAATATATTCTGTGACGTCATCTGCTCGCTACCCCTACCCCCCAATGACGTCATAACGCCATCGCGTGACGTCAAAGGAAGTTCGATTTCGCCGATAAATATTCCCTCATTGATGTCTATTCGCTGCTGATGAGAAGTGATTCCTTGGTTTGTTTCTAGAATGTTCTGTGCGGGCACAGAGGGAGACGAAAGCTCTGGAATTTGGAACAGTCTGGGGATATCAGTGGTGTTTTCCACTGGGATTTGAAACCTGGTGTCCTGGTTTGAAATATGGTTTGAGGTAGGTGGAGATATAATACTTTGGGCTAGTTGAGTGGGGTGGGCGGAGCAACAAGGGGCGGGGCGTTGTCTTAGTCTAGCCCCGTAGAAAGCTAGGCTGATAAAGAGGGCAATGATTGAGATTACGATTGTGATTAGGGCTGAGCTGCCTATGACGGGATTGGCTGAAATGTAACAGAAAATGTTCCGAATTTTGAACCTTAGATGAATAAAAAAAATTTATCTAATTACTGAAAATTATATTTTCAGAAAATTGGATCAACAGTAAAATGTGGATTCAATTTCCAATCAAATTATTAATTAAAATAAATGAAGTCACCAGAAGTTATATCACGAGTTCATGGGTTTATTAAATTTTATAGATAATTTAATTAGTGAACAGTCAAAGTTATAATTAACACTTTTTATGCAATGGTTACATTTTTTACCATTTTTAACCAATACTGTCAAGGCTCGTTAGATAAATGGTTAGAGTTCTCAAGTCTCAAATACAATAGGCCCAGATTCGAATCTCGGATATCTCACTATTTCGCTTACTGGTTGTACCTTTAGTAGGACGCTCAAATTAGCAGCTACTTCTGAGACATCATTCATGTGTTGCTGCCATCATAGGCACCTCACAGGAATCGAACCCGAATCCGAGTCTAGTGCTCCATCGAATCTTCAGCTAGCTTTGACTAAAAAAGAGTTTTTAATATTCAGAAACTTTACTTACAATCGGAGATAAGTTTGCCACAAACATCATAATCAGTCAGTTCATCAGATCCATCAGAACAATTCTCAACTCCATCGCAAAGTAATTCTATAGAGATGCAGTGTCCATTACGACATTTGTATTCTTCTGAACTTTTACAACCTGTAGAAATTTATTCAGCTTCTAAAGTATTTAATTTAATTTTTGAATTTTCTAACTTCTTATTTAAACTATTTACATAACTTTTTAATTAAGATTTCTACATCAAATAAAACGTATGAATTCCCATGAATTTTCACTCGTTAGTTCATTTACTAAATTCATTCCATTTATCTATTACCAAACCTGTAGTTTATTATTAAAATCATAGAATAGTGCAATATAATATTAAACAACAAAGTAATAAAACAGCAAGTTATATGTTCTAACCATTGATTTGTGATGAATAAAAGATCCGTATATATTAAGTTCTAATGTTTTAAAGCAGTTTTATGGAAAACCTGATTTCCTATCTATGAAATAAGTGAAGGACAAGTTGAATGATTTTTTCTCTTGAAGTATTTCAGGTCTCTGGTAATAAGATACTGTAATTTCACTCGATGATGAAATAAATCTCGATTTCTGTGGCAACACTGAACCGCAAATGCCTATTAGCAATTACAAATATTAGCAATAAATTAATTAGTAGAAAATTGTAAGACTTAGAAAATAAAATAGAAAATAGAAAATATATAAAATCTATAAACAAAATTGTCAATTAAACTGAGTAAATATTCAAAAATTGATTAACTTAATTTAACAATTATACAATTATAACAATTATACTAGTTCAGAATGTCTGGTTAGGAAATTACACTGGTTAAGAAAGTCGTAATCAATTTTTAAATAACGAGTGTTCATTAACCCTAACCATCCCTCCAATTATAGTCATCAAATTTATCTAATCTATTCTTAAACAGTAGATTAGCTAAGTTAACTTTAAAAAAACATCCAAAACTGAATATGTATGCAGTTACTTAAATTTACTTATGTTCATTGACTAGTTGAACCTACCCACAATCAATCGATCAGCAGTAACTTCCGGACCATCGAAAACTTGCAACATTCCACTGAGACACTTCTCTCCCTCGTCCCCCTTCCCTTCCGTTTTCTCCCCACCTCTCCTTGACTCAATCCCTGCCCCCTGGTCGTCCCTTCCGGCCTCTCGGTCTCCACTCCCCATGGGTATATTGACGGAGAGAAGCTGAAGGGCGATACGATGATGGACCGAGGGGGTATGTACCCGGGCGCTGCAGTAGAACTCCCGGTAGAAGTCTCGTCGACGAGCGAGAACCACGAAGCCGGATGTTCCGCCCGTCGGGAGGGGAGACTCGAGGGTGAAGGGATCGCAGCGGAGATGGGGAGTGGCCGTGCACGGACAGGACTCTTGTAGATACACTGCATGTTAATGATATATGCAGAAGTAAAGATACACGATATAATATTGGTGGCTTAATTTCACATTAGCACAAACTGATTATTTAGTGATACCCTTAAACATTTTACTTAAAAAGGAACTCACTCTGATATTTAAGAGAAAGACAGTTGTTAAAAAACTAATTTCTTTTGAGAATGATAGAATAAACAAATGTAAAACTTAAATCCATTTCTGTTCCAGAAGGAAACGTTCAATCCACAATCTAATTTTGATAATAAATTAAATAAAAATTATCTTTAAATACGGACCTGTGAGATATTCCGCCGCTGCAATAACTATTATGAGACAGCTGAAGACAGCAACATCCAAAGTCAGATGCATGTGTACTGAGATGACGTCAAGATCGTCATTCAACGTTATCTACTGACTATAAGTCCACAGTCTATGCTCATTTCTTAAGTTTTGCATCTATAAACTTAGCTGGTCTATAATAGAACTTTAGATTTATCTTAATAGCCCTTTAATCGAACAAAGTAATATATTATAAATTACGATGAGTTTAATTTAAATCTTAATAAATTATAATGCATCCTGAAGTAAGCCTACGTATAAAACACGTTTCACACTGGTGACTCGGTCGAGGAGCTCACCCCGGGGCGCGCCCCGGG